>PVHY01003664.1:0-91016 GCA_004024945.1 Uropsilus gracilis | reverse complement strand
ATCCCTAGCCCTGGCCCTTCATAGGCTGAAGCTTACAGGCACGAGCCACCGTGCCCGGCCTCAAAATTTGCAAAAATCTTATAAAAATCAAGATGAAATTTCATTTTTCTTTTCTTAAAATATTATTAATTTTGTTCTTTAGATCACAACCTCCATAAGTGGATTTGGGATACCTCCCTCTCCCTCCTCCCTCTGGTGCCCCTTCCATTCTCTCAAACCCCACTCTTTGTTGTTTACTAGTTGTGTTAAGTGCATTAGTCTCTTTCTTTCCTGTGGCAGTGTCCTTTCACTGGGTGAGGGACTGTGTTGTTGGAACCAGGTGAGCCTTGCTGGTAGGTTTTCAGTCTTAAGTTTGTGTTGAGTGGCCAGGCTGTATTCATTTGTGATCTGTCCAAGTTTTCTTGCTGCAGGCCATTTTCTCCAATCCCATCTCTGCTGCTTTGCTGCTTTACCTTATGGCTCTGGTGTCAGATTTAGGGGGTCTCGCCCCCAGTCAGTGTCAATGAAGAAGTTTCTCTGTGAATATAGGCGTCTGTGAATGGCCTTTGTAGATCATCTCCTCTGCCTCAGTTTGCAGTTTTGATGTGGGGCCGATTATACTCCATCTTTGGTCATCCTCTCCTCCCATAGTGTGGGGAGGGGATGTTGCTCTCTTAGAAGTCATCTCCAAAATGAGGTCCCAGGTCTTCCCAGTTCGGTGAGTGCATACGTGCGCATGGTGACATCATGTCTCTACAGTTGTTTCTCTTGTCTTGCATGCACTGGTTCTCTCAATTGTCCATCTGCTGTGTCCAGCTCAGGCTTGTGGGCTGGACTTTCTCATGATACCTCATCAGTTCTATGATGGGGTTTGTGTTGCGCATGTTCTCCTCCTTGCATGGGGCAGGACTGTATGGTTGAGCCTGCGCCCTTTCATGCTCCCCTTGGGCTAGGAGCAGAGGGCAACATGGCTCCACCGATCCAGGCTGCAGATGGCTGCCCTGTGCAGCAGCCACCAGCTGGTGGGTGGGGCCACCATTACCCCCATCCCATCCCCCCTCCAGGGCTCATCCAGCTCAGGGGGCTTACCCAGGAACCTTGACCCCTTTTGCTCCCCGCTGGCAAGGGAGCTCGAATGGCTAGGGACCCAGGCATGCAGGCAGACCTCAGGTAGCTGAAACTTCACTTTTATTAGCTAAAATTTTAAATGAAACCATTCAAACATCTCAGAAAAATTCTGAGTTGCTGGTATCAGGATATGTACAAAATAAGATCAATTAAACGTGACAAATAAAAGTGGTTGTGATATTTGCAGTGATGTACTAGCTTCATTGAGTAAACATAACATTTATGATAGTATGGTTATTAGTCTATGGGTTTGTTTTATTCTATGGCCATGGATTTTTCTTTATTAATAAAAGGATCAGACAAAAAGTCTGCATCAGCAGGATGTAGTCATATTTATTCATCATTCATAAACTGACTACTGTTTACAATAGATTTTACTACAAATTCTCAGACAAATCTCTATTTGGTAGCAGGGACTAATTCTTGATTAATTTAATATTCTCTGATAGGGATTAGCACATGCCTTGGCCAAAAAATGTATCCCCAAAATGTTTGGCTAAGGAAGACAGTGTTTTGGTTCTCTATTGCTGCCTAACACACTATCCCTAACACACAGCATCAAAAGTATTTTTTTGTCTCACAGATCTAAGGTTAAACTAGTTTTAACTGAACATATCTTCTGTTCCATGTTGGTAGCTGAATGGCAGTCATCTGGAACCTTGACTGAGTGGAAATGTCCAAATGTCTCAGTCACACGTCTGGCACTGGTACTGACTCATCTGGGTTCAGCAAGCTCCTCAATTCTTTTCCAACCTTTTAGAGTGATTTTGGTCCCTCCTAGTATGTGACTGGTTTCTAAATGCAAGCAAGTAGAATCTACAGATTGCTGAAAGTCAGGCCTCAGTAGTTCTACTGTAGTATGTTCACTGTTTTCTTTTTGGCAAAACAAGACATAGGGCCAGTCAAGAGCAAAATGGTTGTTGACAAATAGTTTTTTCCCAATTTCTACAATTAAAATTCAAGTTAGATATTCTTTCCTGAGACAAAGTATTCTTTTAAAGTCCAGGAGGATTTGAAAAACAATAGGAAAGTGGAGATAGGAAATGAGAAAAGAGGCTTGTTACTTTTCCTTCAAGTTGTTCTAGCATTTTCAGCAGAAACTTAGTGACCAGGTTGCTGTGACACATGGATACCTCAATCTAATTTTATTTTCCCTTGGGGTAGGCAAAAGATGCTTTTAGTCAAAAACAGTTCCCTGAGTAAAAACCTTTGCACTATTCCTGATAATCTAATACTTGTTTTGTGATTTTTTTTTTTTTTTTTTTTGAGACTAGGTCTTGCTATTTTTGCCCGTGGAACCGCAGGCTCTCGTTGCCCGGGGTACCATGGACTCAAGCAATCCCCAGCTTCAGCTTCCCAGGTAGCTGGGATTACAGGCGCGGGCCACCGCACCCAGCTATTTTTTTGGAACTAGGTCTTGCTACGGGCCTCAGGCAGGACTCGAACTGCGATCCCTAGCCCCGGCCGCTTCGTAGGCTGAAGCTTGCAGGCATGAGCCACCATGCCTGGCCTGTTTTGTGATTTATGGGGGAATTAGGTCTAAGTTATAGGTTTTTGGAAAGACTTCCCACACCTTTCTCACTGGCCCTATTATTCTTTCTCCCTGTTCTTTGAGAAGCAACTTGATTCACTTGAGGACATAGGTAGGCAATGAGGCAATCAGCAGCACCTGTTTTCAAACATCAGCTCAGATCCCCTGCCAGAGGACTCCACCTGATTGGTCAGTTTCTAAGCAGTACATTCCCTAAGATTAAATTAACTTTATTTTGTAACATGATTGGAATATTTCCTTCTGCTCTCTTTTCCTGAAATTGTTCAGAATATTGATAATCTGCTGGGGTGCTTAATTTAGCTTTTGTATGTTCCTGTTTCACGGCCAGTTTTTTAAAACTTTGTAATGTGTCACATTCTGTTTACAGAAATTTGGTTGTTTTGTAGATTTATAGAAACTTGGTTATCAGAATCGTGTATAGTAAATGTTGATAAACATTATTAGTAGTTTATAGTGATGATGTGACTAGTAGTTAAGAATAAAGAATTTTTTTTAGAATTTTCATAGTGAAAGTCAAAAATACATTCTTCCCTTTTTATGTTCTTCCTTAGTTGAATAATAATAAGGCAGTTATAATATTGTGTATTTCTGATGACAATATTTTTATGGTATGCTTTCTAGAAATCTTGATGAGTTTGGGAATCATTACTAAAGTTATAATAAGAATGTAATGTAGAGATTGAACAACAAGACTTTAGATTTAAAAAGGTTTTGTATGCTGGAGAATGTATAGCATTAATTTTACACAGACCAATTCTGTTGCGAAATACTGTATAGTTTTCTAATATCAAGCTTTCTACTATCATTTAAAATGTTCTGTTCCAAGATGTAGTGGAGGCAAAAAGGATGTTAATTACATGACAGGAAACATCTTTAGTTCTTTTTGCCTTGAAAAAGAATAAGATTTTTTGAAATGTGTTCTTTTGAATATTTCTTAAGATATCTAATTAGATTTATAAAGCTGCAAAGGTGCATGATAAAGTTTTTGTCATACATGTTAAAAGTTTACCTTTTAGATAGGAAATGTTTGAGAGGATTAGCAATTATAGACAACCTCATGCTGTGTGCTGATAGAAACAGTTTGTAACTCACTGTTTCCATTTTGTGGTCTTGTCACTTCTTCCCTACCTCAGTGTATTTCTAGTTATAACTGACTAGGAGCCCAGGGATAATGTCGAGAAAAAAAATTTTTTTATTGCTTTGTATGGTAAAACCAAGAAATGAGTAAGGAGAGAATTTGAAGTGGGGAGATAACATTAAGTCCTTGGTATGTTCAAAATATTTTGGAGTCCAAGTACAGAAAATGGTATACTGAGGAGAAAGTGGAGAGATCAGAGTGAGTATGGGTGAAGGCTGGGGTAGTGTTTCTTAAGCTGTCATCAGGTGACTTCTTTTGTATCCCCAGATTCTTTCATATAGTCTTCAAGCTCAAAACTATTTTATAATAATGCAAGGACTTTGGAACTGAAGGAGAGGCATGGAGGGGTCTTTGCTAAATGAAATGTCAAGAAAAAGACAAATACTGGATGAGTCACTAATTTGTGGAATGTAAAGAAACAAAGCGAAGGAACTGACTACTCTAAACCAAAACAAGGTCTAAAATCTGAGGTTACTAGATGGGGAGTGTGAGGGTAGGAGACAAAGGAGAAGGGGACTCAGTGGACCATGGTAGAGGATTGTTGGTATTTGGATGGTGAATGTGGTATGGTAACATACATTTTAAGAGGTGTGAATTTGTACCCTGAAAACATATACAATGTTGTAAAACAATACCACTTCAGTAAAAAATAGTGCCATTTAAAACTAATACTAGGGCTTCCCCCCGACCCCCACCCCTTATTCATTTTCTCATGAGTATATACTTTTCAGAGACTACATGATAGGTGATGACTAATATAACATGTTATTGTATCGTAAAACTTTTTGTTTCATTTTTGAATGTAGAAAATGTCAGTAGATATTCAACCTACATAAACAAAAAGTTCTTTCACAGGCTCAGAAAATTTTTGAAAAAGTTTAGACTTAGAGAAAAGTTGCAATGATAGTACAAAGAATTCCCCATTACCCCATACCTAGTTTCAGTTTCCTCTACTGTCATATTGTATTATCATTGTATATTTGTCTATGCTATTGCATTGCTGTCATCTAAATTCCAGACTTTATTAAGATCTCACCAGTTTTTTATTGCTCTTTCTTTTCTGTTGCAGAATCCAATCCAGGATACCATATTGCAGTTAGTTGTCTTATCATCTTAGTCTTTTCTAGTCTATGAGATTTTGTTTTTCATGACCTTGTTAGATATGTGGAGTACAGGTCCAAGATTTTGTATACTATCCCTCAAATTGAATTTCCTCTAATGTTTTTCTCATGATTATAACTGGGATTTTGGATTTCAGAAAGCATAACACAGGAAAAGTGTCCTTATCACATCATTTCAGGCTTTATGTGATATGGTAATGACCTGATCAAGAAGGCAAAATTTGCCAGATTTTTCTGTTAATAAAGCTCTTTTCCTTTCCATACTCTTTTTGGAAGTGAGTCACTAAGGAGGAGGGGACTAAGTTCTATCTCCAAAAGGGGACAGCTATTATTTGGAGTTTCCTTATCTTAAAAGGAAAATGTGTCTCTTACTCTCTAAAATTTATTTATTTTGTTTGTTTACTTGTTTAGATCAGTATGGATTCATTGATACTTATTTTATATTTTGTGTTATATTTTAGTACTGCATCATTTATTTTGCTAAGCAGATTATTTCAGCTTTGGCCACTAGGTATTCTTACAGATTAACTCAATATTTTAAAGTGTGCAGTGACCCTGACCAGGCCGATCTAGATTTTGATCATAGAATTGAGTAGCTGAGGCAAAGATGATGTCTTTGAAAAAGAGGGAAAAAATCACTAAGAGCTTAAGTAGTAGTTTGAGAGAGTTATGGTCAACTCAGAGCTAAGGTCCTCTAGAAATAAAGGGGAGGAATGGGAAAGAATGATTGGTAGCTGATAGTGGCAGTATTGGGTGGATGGTTTGAGGAGAGAGAGGGAAAAAGATCTGGAATGGTAATAAGCAGAGGTAGGACACCTTCTTCTAGGTTCAATGGTTTCCTGGAGGAAAAACAGTTACTCCTAAAGAGAGTTGCTGGGAAAGCATTATCTTCAGAGGATAGCCAGGGTTCTTAGTAGAACAAGAAAAGAAGTGACATTTAGAGAACTACTGACGATACAGGGAATTTTGCTTGGTAACAGACTCATTTCTAAATGGTACAGTAGAAGTAGTTTCCTCCTTTTAGAATTAGTGAGAAGAGTTGGGGAGAATAAAGTTAATTTGGCAACTGTCGCTTCTTTAAACTTTAGTTTCTGAGGCAGGGGTGTAAGGGAAGCTGTAACTTCTTTGATTCATAACGAACATTTTTTTTTTTTTTTGAGGCTAGGTCTCGCTCTTCTTGCCCATGGAACTGCAGGCTCACATTGCCTGGGGTACCACGGACTCAAGAGATCCCTAGCCTCAGCCTCCCAGGTAGCTTGGTTAACAGGTGCGCAGCGCCACACCCAGCTATTTTTTGGAACTAGGTCTTGCTATGTTGCCCCAAGCAGGACTCCGAACCGCCATCCCTGGTCCCTGCCACGGCTTCCTAGTCTGCTGCTTACAGGCACACACCACCATGCCCGGCCATTACATAAACATTATTATAGTAGTCCTGGTTAACTGTGGGGCTTTGAAAGTTTCAGGGTTGAGAGGCTTTTGAGGACTTGCTGTTGAACTCACCCGCAGGCCAGCCCATATAGCTGTGTAGGTGACCCAGCCTCATTTATTGTAGACCATTTCCCAATGAATCACAGTATCATTGTTGCCATGCATCAGGTGACCATGTATATGTTGGCCTTTTTCTGGCTGCTCTGTTTTGTTCTATTGTTTTTTTTCGCTCTCTCTTTTTTGGTGTCCTTGTGGCAATACCACACTGACTTAATTGCTGTGTTTTTTTGATATGTTTTATTTTTTTAAAATATTATTTATTTTGTTCTTTAGCTCACAACCTCCATAAGTGGTTTGTGGGATACCTTCCCTTCTCTCTTCCCTCTGGTGCCCCTTCCATTCTCTCCAACCCCACTCTTTGTTGTTTACTAGTTGTGTTAAGTGCATTAGTCTCTTTCCTGTGGCAGTGTCCTTTCACTGGGTGAGGGGCTGTGTTGTTTCTCTTGTCTTGCATGCACTGGTTCTCTCAATTGTCCATCTGCTGTGTCTAACTCAGGCTTGTGGGCTGGATTTTTGGATGATCCCTCACCAGTTCTATGATGGAGTTAGTGTTGCACATGTTTTTGCTCCTCTTGAAGGTTAGCTGGAGTGAGTGGGAAATGTAAGGAGACCCCCCCCACACACACCTGTACTGGTACCTCCCTGTGTGGGGGCAGGGCCCTGATGGCTGATCCTGCACCCTTCCATGCTCTCCTTGGACTAGGAGTAGGGACAACATGGCTCCACTGATCCAGGCTGATCCAGGCTGTCCTGTGCAGCAGCCACCTGCTAGTGGGTGTGGCCACCAGAACCCTCACCCTGTCCCCCCTCCAGGGCTCACCTGGCTTAGGGGTCTTACCCAGGAACCTTCAGCCCCTTCACTCTCCGCTGGCAAGGGAGCTCTGATGGCTAGGGACCCGGGCACGCAGGCAACCCTCAGGAGGCTCTTGATATGTTTTATATCAAGCCTTGCTAACCAGTCCAAATCTTTCTGCTCTATCGGTTTTTTAAGATTACCTTGACTATTCTTGATCCTTTGCACATTTATCTTAATTCCTTTTAACATTTACAAAACTAGTGTTAATTTTAACTAGAGATTTATTTTTAATTTTCATTGAAGTTTTACTTCTTCAATTTTCTGTAATTTGAAGGTTTATGGCTCTATTTGTGATAACTTTCTGTTGTAATTTACTAGATAAACAATGGATAAGTACAAAAGAAAGCTGATGTACATTTATACTTACTTTGCTTTGTATTATGTGTAGCAGGATAAAAAAAGTAAGTCCAGGCAGGAGGAAAATTAGTAAGAATATAATACAAAATAATAGATATACTTAATCCAGGTCTACTTCTTCATGGACAGGATTAGGGAAGAAACTTTGACTCTCAGTTTATTAGAATGAAAATCAAGAGAACTGGTTATGAGATTCATTGTCAGCATTATTAAGAGTTGCTCCTGGTACTGAAAACTGAAGATGTGAATTTCCTCCTCTGGAGGAAGTAATTTGCTCTAGCAATTTTAGAGGAAGTAATTTGCTCTAGCAATGTTTTCATGTAATTCCAAAGCCAAGCCAAGTCTGTCTGAATGGACAACTGCATAAAATTATAGAAAAAATATAAAATAAATGGATTATTCTTTATTATAAAAGTGTATTCTTTAAAAGTAATTATTTAAAGTATTTAAAGTATTTATTCTTAATGAATATTTAAAGTAATTTAAAGTAATTTATTTAGAGTAATTATTTAAAGTAATTATTCTTAATGAATGAATACATATATTCACTTTTTTCTTAATCATTTTTTATGGGAATTAGAAACTACAAAATCCAATCTTTTGGCAAGAACTTTTATTGTTAGTATATATTTATGTACTTTATAATAGACAGCCATGCTGAGTGTGGTTGTGCATGTCTGTAATCCAAGTGCTGGGAGGAAAAGAGGCCAGCAATTGCTTGATTTCACTGGTTCGAGACTACCCCTGGCAACAAGTGAGACCTGATCTCAAAAAAGCAGCCTGGTGCAGTGGCGGGTGCCTGTAATCCCAGCTACCTGGGAGGCTGAGGCTGGAGGTCACTTAAGTCTGATCAGTACTACCCCGAGCAACATAGCCAGAGCTAGTTTCAAAAAAAAAAAATGAATAAATAAAATATAAAGACAGTCAAGCAGAGGTCATTTAAGTTGATGGTCTTCAATAATAATATTGCATAATAACACTTATTGTCAGGTACTGTAATATATACTTTTATTTGCATTTTAAATTTAATCCACATAAGAACCCTTTGATAGTAGGTGTTGTGGTTGTCCCTGTTTCACAGGTGAAAAATAATCTGTTCAAGGTTCTATCCACTACAAGCAATAGGATCAGGATTCAGTTTCTGATGATTTTTCTACATGATAATGCTGATGCATATTAAGAAATCTAACACAGGAATTTTGCTAGTGCTAAGATGCTCCTTCAAGTGAAAGTTTCTATGCATATTCTCATGCATATTCTTATATAGATAGGTGAAGAAGCTACCTTATTCTTTAATAAAACCTTTGTTTGAGATGAAACTGTATTTCCATCAAAAGTAAAAAAAAGAATTACTTTTAAAATTTAATCTATACTTAAGGAAATCCCAATGTGAATAACTTGTTGAATATAATTCATTATTGTGTATGTTGTCACTTTTACTTTTGTTTTATGAATATTAAGCTTTAATGGGACCAAGTGGCTTGTCTGGATACTACTGTAAAGACTTGACATATAAGCAAATTAAATTACTTTATTTTCTCTAAAGTCAAATGTAGATGCTTTTTATATTTTCACAGTTTTAAAACATTTTCTGCAAATTCTTTAAGATGCATGATTTTTTTGAATTATCTAATTGAAACTAGAAAAAATGTCCACTGTGGTTAACAGCTGAGATTTCTGAAAGCTGAATGAAAATTGCAGCACTAATTTCACCATGCTGTATTTAAACTTTGATCAAAATTTCTTCATGTTAATGATTGTGCACTTGGTTTTGATTTGAATGCAGTAATTTATGTTCAAAACTGTTTCAGTTTCACAAATATGAAGTAACTTTTTTTTATAAGTTTGACTCTATCCATAGTCATTTGACCATGGGAAATTTTTAACATTTTTCTATGTTAATTTTCAGGTTGAAGATTTAGAACAGATGTGGAAAGATGTTCACTTCTGAGAAGGGGGTTGTGGAGGAGTGGTTGTCAGAATTTAAGGTAACATTTACTATTTTGATGTAAGAATTACATTACAACGACTTTTTCTGGGGCTCCAACTCCAGTGACTTTTAAAATATATGACTAAAAAGTTATGATTGTGTACAGCCTTTGGCTAATTGACAAAGAAAATCAAATTTCTTTTTCCTGGTCTCGTGACTCTTCATTGTAATAGTTAAAATTGTATTTTTTAAGCCACTCGTTGCCATCTCCTTATCCTGTGGGATTCATTGTTCTACATTATATGTGAACTTCATAATCATGAAGCACAGGAGGGAAGGGGTTCAGTTTCTACTGTCACTTTCATTTTGTCCAGCCCAGCCAGGCTAAGGCCTTCAAGGACAAATGTATAATCCGACAGTCACAATCACTGACTTGTTTTATTGGGGGGGGGGGGGGGGGAGTTTACACAACAACAGAAAATGTGGGGGCATCTCACCAAACAAAAGGAAAGATAAATCAATTTTAGAGGATTTGGAGGAAGGATGGATTTCAGATGAAATTTAAATGAGATCAAATTTTGATGGGTTCAAAACAAAGCAGAGCTGTATGTAGTGGAATCACAATCTGATCTGAACTCCTGTTGTATTAGAACTACAAAATTGACATGTGGAAGGTTGTGTTCAGAAATTTCTTAGCTGAGGCTCTGTGCCTTTATTGGAAGTTGAGGCTACTTTTCTGTCAGAGTGGCTTAGATCTTCCAGGTGAAAATGGGATGTTTCATTTTTAGTAATATATACTCAAAGAGCAAAGTTTTTCATATCTATGGTTTTATATGAGGCTTCTTAGTGAGTAAGAGTATAGTAGTCATTCAAGAAAGGCTGTTAGGACACTTCAGCTGCAGTATGTTCTTGGGAGGAGCAATGTTTCCTGTTAATTTTGCCACTGGCCTTATCTGTCTTTGTTATCTGACCTTGCTGAATAACGTGCAGATATTTTTTTCCTTAGCTTTTGTATTTATGAATTGAACGTCATTCTGTAGATCTTGTAAGTCATCACAGAGGGATATAGACTATTTTTAAATTGCGTAGTATATAGTGCCTTCGGTATATTGTAATTGGATATATCTTGCTTATGATTTTTTTCTCCTGCACATTGTCTTTGTGAATAATCATTCAGAGTGTTGTTAAGCCTTTTACTCCTTCAAGAATATTTAATATGGTTCATTATATGTTAATTTTGGGGAGCAGGTTGATGGAAATTTTCAAATTTACTACTTGAGTGTCATTTCTACTGTGGCATTCCTGTGTTTAATGGTGAAATCAATTTTATAAAAGCAAATTACTAAGTCTTCATTTTTTAATGAGTTATAAAACAGGAGGCATTTTACAAAGTGGGGCATAAGGCTCAACTATGAAGGCAAATACTTGGAAATTATAATTGATTCACTTCTTGTCTTACTTGTTTCTTTCCTTCTCCTTCCTTAACATGGATACATAGACACCCAGAGGAAGTGTATCAATGAGGGGTGAAGGGTGGTGTAGCAGTGTGCTCTGGTGTCTCACAAAGTGGGTGGTTAGGGTGAAGGATTGCAGAGCTGGCATGTGAAAGAATCAAACAGTGATTTTACTGGTGGAGTGGTAACATTGAACAAGTAGGTCTATCTATGGACCGTAATGGGAATTCGTTTCTCTGTGTCGCAGAAATTACAAACGTGGAATGAGAAAAGACAGGAAAGAATCCTAAGATATATTGCATTGGAATGAAAAAAAAATCACTATAAATTCATGTAACTAAATGTATACATGGTTTATCTGTAATCCACATATAATATGAACAGATATTTCTTAGCTTTGTTCACTGAGAGGGCCAAGAGCCAGTGGCATACCAGTGAATACACCAAACATTTTGTTTTATGAAAACCATCTTCCACTAAAAGACATTATGATTTGAAGAAAAAAAATGCTTCTGTGCTGGGCACGGTGGTGTGTGCCTGTGACAGCTTATAGAGTTGTAGCAGGGTCTGGGGATAGCGGTTTGAGTCCCGCCCAGGGCAACACAGCGAGACCTAGACCCAAAAAATAGCTGGGCATGGTAGCGCCCACCTGTAAATTCTAGCTACTTGGGAAGCTGAGACTGGGGATCCCTTGAGTTCGTGGTACCATGGGCAACGTGAGGATGTGGTTCCATGGGCAAAAACAGCAAGACCTAGTCTCAAAAAAAAAAAAAAAAGTGCTTCCAATTGATATTTACCCAATAGAACATGTATCATCTGGATGGTAATATTTCATTAAAATTTTTAAAATCTAATTCAAGGGTAAGGAAATATTTCCATTGGGAGGAGGGGCGTGAAATCTTGTGTTTCAAGAAATAAAAAGTAATTTAATTTTCCTTTATCTCCCCAATTCAGTTTCCCCAATTTTAAATCAACTTAATCTAACAAAAATTTCAAATTATTAAGTCTATATTACAGGCAGTAAAGGGAAGATATTTTCTTTCCTTGATTAATTTGGTTGGCATTTCTGAAAATTATTTCAAGCAGTATTCTGAATGGTATTAATGTGTGTTGAATTCAACTGTTTGATAGAGATTGAGGTTGTAAGGCAAAACCAGAAGCATACTAGAGGTATAGAAGATAGAAAAGTGCTTAAACAAACCTGTCAATTTTTAAATTAGATTATTTGATCAATTTTTAAATTAGATTATTTCATCCTTTGGAATGGCTAATGCTGTTAAATTGCAATTAAAATATTTAAGAAAGGAAATTTGGAGATGTTTATATGTTTAGAAAAGCCTATAGTTTAATAACTATGGGCTTAATAAAGCCACTGTCATCTTGATTGAAAGAGTACTTTGGACTATGAATTTAGAAACCCTTTGATATCACGCTGCTTTTGCTAGGTGATTTTGCCTTTGGACTGTAGGTTCTCATTAATATTCTCTTTATATACCAACAAAGTGATTAGATTGGGACTTCATTGTTTTGAGATTTTGTGAATAGCTCAAAGATTTACTTTGTAAAATAATATTTTTGGATGGCATTATGTTTTTCTTAGTATTATATATAGATTTACTAGCAGATTTCCAGACTCCTAATTTTTTTCAGTTTTCTGGTAGTCACTGAATCTCAAAATGTGACTCAAAATTCAATCTTATGTGTAAAGTTGAACATAGTTGTTTTATTTATTGGTTCTCCACCCATCTGTCCATCTGCATTAATTCTCTTCCACCCAACCCATACCACCTCCTTACATTTAAAAAGAACCATCTGTCCAGTGATACTTTTGTATGAAGCATCTGTCTTTTTCAACTTTTGCCAAGACTGATTTCCCAACATACTTTTCCATTACTACTTTCTTCTTGTTCTTCAGTTCTGCCTTCTGAAAAGTAAGAAAGCTTAACTGATATTTAAGAAGGCCAGTCAGTACCTTTGAAAACTAGTACAATGTAAGAAAATTTAACTGGTGTTAGATAGACTCCTAGATTTTAAGTTTAAGGTGCACAAGATTTTTATTTTCTCCCCAAGCATAAGCAAAAGTAACTTTCCCTATATTCATGGAATGAAATAATAGCAGAATTGTGACAAAATCTAATAGTTCATTACAGTAATTTTTTGGATGCTTCCATTAGCAGCAGTGGCCAAGGTCCAAGTATTTTCTAGATGTTTTCTTTTCAGAAAAGAGCTATCCTTTGGCTTATGACTGTTTCACAGAAAGCATTTATCTTATGAAGATTAATTGGTAAAGTTATGAAAGTTAATTGGAAAATAAACTGAAAACTAATATTTTTTAGTATTCCAGTTTTAGCCTAGGCAGTATATGTTGTAGTATTTTTATTCATTATTTTAAAAAAGTTTTTATTTCAATTCATTTGTTTAAAATTTAATAGGCACTCATATATTGTGTTTTATATATAATCAAGTTCATTTCTATTCAGAGGATTAGAAATCTGCTGTTTATTTGACTTTTATTACCTTTTATATAAATTCCCTCAGTGTTAAATTACTCTTGATCAAATAATGGAAATGGAATGTTGCCTGGAGATCTTTTGTTACAATGCTTTTGAAATATTGAAGAATGCCCTAATCTCTTTATGTAAGTGGTTGAAGTGAAACTATTCCCTCTCCCACTTCTAAAGAATTGTGGGAGGTTCCAGATAGTTCACATTTACTAACCACTCCAGTAAACAAAACTCTTAGGAAAAAAAATATATTCACTTACATGTCCTAAGGTAAAATGTGACCTATTTTTAAAGATTCTACTGAAGTATAAAGAGCGACATTTGTTTATTTCTTATTCTTTTTGATAATAAGTTCCCTCAACAAAGATTTTTAGTGTAAGGCCTATACTGAATGCTGTGGATGGAGAGAAAAGATAGTTCTTGCCCTCAAAGAATTCACAATGAAGTTAAAATCAAACATCCTAACTATTAAAATTTATGCTGTTTCATTTTCTGTGTCTGTTTCTGCACACTCATACACCTATACTTTAAATGATAAAACACTAGGATATTGAGACAGCTGAGAAATAAAATAGAAATTTTTTGAAATATTATGTCTGCTTCAGGATGAAGATTTGTTGAAGAAGTAATTTGCTTGAGAAAATAGTGGTTTAGAAGATAGATGTTAAAGGATGGTTATACTCAAAAAGATAGGAATTTATCATTTGTCATAATGAAGTGCTTTGTTTTTGTCTTTTCCAGATATACTTGTACACAAAACCAACTGATTTATTGCTCACCTCATGTCTCCTCCCTTTCTTCTATGGTTATGGTGTCCTTTCTGGATAGTTGATGCCGGCAAGCTGTGTTTAGTTGTCAATATTTTAAATGGCATTAGGATAACTAGTGTTAGGGTGGTGTGGCTCTTCTTCGTCAATTCTGGGAAATCTAAAAATGTTCCCCATTCTGTAAAGTAGAACAACCTTAGTTAAATCCCCCCCCCCCCCCGAGATTAGGTCTTGCTATGTTGTCCAGGGTTGTCGCGAACCCAGGGACTCAAGTGATCTTTAGCCTCAACCTACCAGGTAGCTGGGATTACAGGTGTGTGCCACCATGCCTGGGTATTTTTTTTTGAGACTGGGTTATCACAATATTGCCTGGGGTTGTCTGGAACTCGAGGACTCAAGTGATTCCTAGCCTCAGCCTCCCAGTAGCTGGAATTATAGGCGTGTGCCACTGTGCCTGGCTAGCCTTAGTTAATTTAAGTCTCAATAGGTTATTCAAGAGTTATTCTGACCAGATTATCTGTAACCTTTAGGTTTTGAGCATGTTCAGAGCTGTATATAATAAGTTTATTAGGAAGCAGGATCAATATAGATAATTGGGTTTGTAATTAGATTTATAGGATGATATTAAAAATACATCTTTGATTTTACTCATGGTTTATATTCTCATTTCTAACCCCTAAATCAAAGATGTTGATGTTAATATTTTCACAATGTTATATAACTAAAACCAACATCTAATTCTAGGGCATTTTTATCAACTTGAAAAGAAACTACAGACCTCTTAATCATTCCCAATTTCCCTTATTCCTTAGTCTCTAATCTACTTCCCCACCTGTATTGATTTGCTTATCAAAATATTTCATAATGTATTTTTTAAATTTGTTTAGGCACTACCAGAAACATCTTTATCAAATTATGCCACAAATTTGAAAGACAAGGATTCTTTAGTTTCTTCTCTCTATAAAGTTATCCAAGAGCCACAAAGTGAGGTAAGTACTCTTAAAACTTTATTGTGCTAGTACCATTCAGTTGATTAATTTTTAAAGTTTTTAAACAGTGAAATATAGCATAGATGAAAAGGAAAATATATCTGTTTAAAGAACTAATAGAATGTATAATAGGCCAAGAAATAGAATTATTTCCATATCCCAAAATCCATCTTAAAATAATCCTTCACCTATCTGTCTGTCTGTTTCTCTTTTTGTCACCCTTCCATCTGTCTACCCATCCACCCACTTGTATACTTTATTAGAGGAGCCTAGAAAAGTCTGGGTCATTGCATTTATTCATTCAGCAAATATTTGTGTGCCCGTTATGAGCTCTCTGCAAAGCTGAGCAATAGAAAGAAGAGTTTGAAAATAGTGTAGAAAATAAAAAGGGAAGGAAAGCATTTGAGGAAAAAAGCAAGTAGTCTAATGCAGTAGCTATCAAGAGAGGATAAGACTGTTAGGGATAGTCTTCAGGTGGGAAGATAGTTTTAAGTTGTAACTATGGTGGACCTAGAATTCTTTCATAAGCAATTCAGACTTTTTTCTTTTTGCAGTGATAGGATGACTTAATCAGATTATTGTTTTAGGAAGATGGCTATGTAGAACATAGATTGGAGAATGGAAAAAATTGAAAGAAAGAAGACCAGGAAACTGTCAATGACATAGCTTAGGGTGAAATGGTTGAGAACCTGAACTAGGGCACTGTCATTGGGAATGGAAGAAGTAAGGTAGAAGGGGAAGATCTGGGATACATAATTCTTTTTGTACTTGAGTTAGGTAGATGACATAATAAGCTCAAATATCACTAAATCTTATTATTTAGTGGTAATGCCCTGAAGTCCCAGTTCTAAAGGGATCTGTGTACTTTTGGGATGAAACTGTCAAAGCAAGAGTCTTATTACTGAGAAGTTAATTTCTTTTGGAGGGGGTTTGCAACAACTCAGCTGCTGCTGATTATACCAAAAAATGCACCATTTGTTTGCGGTCTTGAAGGAAATAATTAGGGATTATATTGACAAGCTGAAGACTTAACTGGAATAACGGAATATATATATATATATATTTTTTTTTTTACATCATTGTCTACCCTGAGGTTCTCCCACTAGCTTGTCACCCATGAAACATCATCTTAATCTCTTGTGCCCATTCTTCCCCTAATTTTACTCACCTCTCCTTTTCTTGCTCTATGCTTCAGTTCTGCTGACTGTTTTAAATTTTCCTTGTCCTTTGTTTGTTTTCCCTATATTCTGCATATAGGTAGGATCATCCAGTATTTCTATCTTTCTGGCTTATTTCTGCTAACCTGATTCCTCCTAGGTCGATCCATGTTATCACAAATGTACCATATTTGTCTTTTTTGATTGATGAATAATATTCCATTGAGTACATACACCTCAACTTTTTAATCCATTTGTCTGTTTTGAGCTAACCTGTTTTCTTTAAGTGCTTTAGCTTTTAAATATCTGTGTGGAAGCTGTTGTAAAGTTTTCCATATTTAATTGAGAATTGCTTCACCAAACAGAGTAAGTATAGATATGTACTTTACTACTTTTTAAAACAAATTAAATCTTGTTTATTGTTTAATGTTTAATATTTTAAAAGACTTAAAGTTAATCCTTTTGCAGGGGGAGGGTATATTTTACCAGGCTACTTTGAATGGAATTTGTAAATATCTGATAGATCTGTGAATCTATAGTTGAGCACAGCTATAGTAGATTAGAGCAGTGTTTCTCAAACTATTTGTGATGAAGGACCAGTTTATATTAAAACACACATACCCTAATTTTAAGATAGACCTGTGATTAGAGGCCAATAATGTTTATATGAAATCAACTGGTTTTGAAGAGTCAGACAAGGTCTTTTTGGTGATCTAGGCAGAGGAAGCCCAGAGTGAGGAGAAATCAGTTCAGTGGCTACTGACACCTGAATAGTAGTGTTCTTCCAACTTTTCTGTATCTTTTTGCTATCTATATTACTCTGTAATTATTAAATGCAAAAAATTTTGCAATATTTTCTTGCAAATGTATTCATTTTTGCCTGTTTCCCACCTCCCATCTCTGCTCTCTGCTTTATTTATTTATAGACATTTAAATGTTAATCCTTTTAACATGAGAAATCTCTTTCAGGGTACAGACTTCTTATTTATGAAGGGATTATTATAAAAGCTCACTTGTAATTTAGTTGTTTCAGATTTCAGAATGCGTTTTAGAATGGAGAAAAAAGTATTTCATGATTAGGTTCTCTTTAGACTTGTAAAAAGACCTATTTAACACATAAAAGTATATTTGAGGTGCAGTTCTTTTTAATGGTGTCATAAAACCTAACCATTAAATATAACAGTTTTTTTATGAGACAAGACATTTAAAAATTCAACCCAGACACTAGAAACACAATATGTTCTAATACCCTACTGATTATAGCAAATATATTTAAGTCAAACACTTTTTCCCACATTGTATATCATTTTTTTTCTCACATTTTTCAGTATGTAAAGGACTCAACAGCCATGGCTGAATGTTGTGAACTGTGATTTTGGGCATGGTAGATAGCATTTTTATTTAATTTCTGTATGTGCTAAGTATGGATAATGATATTCTATTCTACATGTTGTGCCAATTGAATGGGTTCATGTATGTGAAAGTACTTTGCAAGCTGCATAATATTGTATAGATATTGGTATTTGTCTTTACTGGGTTGAGAAAGCATAATTTCATTTTAACATTCAATTTGTATATTACCTTTAAATCTGTCTTCACTGTTCTGCTTTCAAAAAGCAAAAAGCCTTTCAATTTTGGAATTTAGGGTATTTTGAGGGTATTTTGGTTAAAGTTATTTGTGTGTTGATGTGTAGGTTATTGTTCATGTAGTTTATTGAGTACACTTTCATGTAGGCTTCAGAAATTTTAATACTTGCTGTCTAGCAAGTATTTATCAGTTAATTTAATCAAGGTTTTCCCAGGATATGAACTCTACCCTGTAAATTAGTGTACCCATGCTAGTCTTTCTTCATACCATTTTCAATTCCATTCCTCTAAATTCCTACCCTGTAAACTGTCTTGCTCTCTGTGAATGTAGTTACATTGCCTCCTAATCCTCCAGTTTTGTTATTTTCCAGGTCTAGAGTAGATAGATACCCGTTGCCCTCTAATGACCATTTTGAGAATGGAAAAAGTGTTTCTTAATGGTCAGAAATTAAATAATTTTTCAATTAGAAAAACTAATTTGACAATCAGTCTTCACTGAAGTACAACTTTTGCTATACCTTATATAAATAATATTGACTTTAGCAATACCTACTTTACTTTATTTGAAATCAAATCATCCACTGTAAATTAGTTTCTATTCAGTACAATTATTAGTAGTAAAATATCTGTTCAATATATTGATTTAAATCTGTTGCCTAAATTAGTGAAATGAATGAATTGAAAAATAATTCTTGATGGTTTGAAAAATCAGTGCCTATGAATCTCTTGACATATTTGGTTATGATTTGTGATCATTGTGTACATTTTAAGATAATACCTCTCAGAGTCTTTTTTTCTTGCTTTTCTGATTAAAAAAGTATCCATTATAAAGATACAGTGAAAGCTGGGTGTGATGGCATGTGAATGAGAGCTGGGTGTGATGGCCAGGACCCTGGGAGGCTGAAGCTAGGGGTCACTTGAGTCTGTGGGTTCAAGACTACCCTGGACAAAATTGCAAGACCCAGTCTCTAAAATAAAATAAAGATACAGTGAACTGTATTGGCTGGATAATGTTGGAGTTTATCAATAATGAAATGTTATAAATAATGACAGATGATTATAATAAATGACAGCAATGTTCAGATTACCAATGGGCAATTAATTTTGGTTACAATAGAAATCTAGATCTAGTTCTGTATTAAACTATCCTACACACCAGTCATGGCTGTTTGATGGTATCTATTTATAAGATAAGGAGGGAAATATGACAGCAATTATGGAGGATTGAGCCCCATTTCAAGCTCTCTAACCCCGTAGCCAATAATTGGTATATTTTACCAGGAAGAGAGAATATTAAGGAAGAAATTTCTTAGCACTTGCTAATTTAAGAAATTATAAAGATACAGTTTTAATAACAATACTACCTTAGATTTAAAGAATATTTTAAAGTTTACAGAGTATATGCTTTTTTTTGCACTGTTTTGACCTTCCATCAGAGTTGAAAGCTTTACTAAGATAGCATACTCATGAACAGGTTTGTATCCAATAAGATGGAAAATTTTTATATATTTTAGTAATTACTAATCACTGAAAACCTTTTGTTTCATGTATCAATATTATTCAAAGCATTTTAGCTCTTAAATTAATATCTGATCTTTCTTCCAGTTACTAGAACCTGTCTGTCACCAGCTCTTTGAGTTCTATCGCAGTGGGGAGGAGCAATTGCTTCGATTTACACTGCAGTTTCTCCCAGAACTAATTTGGTGCTACCTTGCCGTCTCAGCCAGCAGAAATGTTCATAGTAGTGGATGCATTGAAGCGCTCCTTCTAGGGGTTTATAATTTGGTTTGTATTTTATATCGTCAACAAAATGTTTTTCAGCAAAAATAAATATTTAACAGCAACTATTTTTCATTTTAGTTTTTCATACATCAAATAACTCATAGTTTATTCTCCCAAAAATAACTGTATTGTGGTTGAGGGCTATATAGCTATACATGTAATTATATAAATATACATTTTTTAATTGAATTAAGACTGGAAATCAGACTGTTTCAATTCTCTTATAAAGATTCTGAGATTGTGTTGAATTTTAAAGTTTTTAAACTTAAAAATGTTGTCTATGTATCATATTTGTGAGCTTCACAAAAAGTTTAGGAGAAAAGAACTTGTCTAAAATTTGCTAGTAATCCATAAAATTTGAACTGTCTCAGAGTTTACAACACTGTTTTAATATATAGTTTGCATTAATAGTGATTATATGAATTAGTATGATATTGGAGATACTTAGTTTGTACTTTTTTGAGTAGAAAAAATTAAAGACCTTTCAATTGATATATTTTATAACTATGTTAGTTTAGAAAATATAACTTTTTATCTGAGAAATATCAATGAATATTAAGACACAAGCATGAGATATTGGTTTGCAAGCTTTGTTTAAAGTGAATTGAGCCAAAGGATAAATTGTCATCATCTTTGGGTATTTTTTTTGCAACCCTTAAAGCAATATTTTTCTTATATTTTAAAAGTAGTACTTAATAGTTGATAGTTTAAATTTTTAGTTAACTATAAAGTTCATATTTGAGTTCTTTTCTTTAGAGTAATAATTTTAACTTTTAAATTATTTGTAAAAATGTAAATATTTTAAGATCTTTTTTCACTTTTGTAGGAAATAGTTGACAAACAGGGGCATAGCAAAGTATTGAGCTTTACAATTCCATCTTTATCCAAGCCATCTATATATCATGAAGTAAGTAACATTTTATCAAAGTTAAAATTACTGTTCTCAGTTTTGAGGTGACTATAAATTAGGGTCTGGTTATTGAGGCAAAATAAATTGATCAATTTACTAGTACCTTAAAAAGTATAAATACCATACAAATTATTTACTGTTCCCAAAGTGAAATGAAAAATCAAAATCATTAAGTTTCTAAATCTGACGGTAAGAGATCTGTTGAAAGTACTCATTTTGAAATACTTTTGTTCTGATAATATCAGAGGAAAACTAGTCTATTTGTGTGTGTGTGGCAATTATCTATTTCCATAGTACAACTTTCAGAGTTAAACTAGCTTTTATTTCTATCTGTGGTATGGTTTTTAATTACTTGTTCTGTTCTTTGAATAGAAAATTTAGTAAGCAGGCCATGCATGGTGGCCTGTAAGCAGCAGTCTAGGAAGCCGCAGCTGGAGTCAGGGATTGCAGGGCAATGTAGCGAGACCTAGTTCCAAAAAAATAGCTGGATGTGGTGGCGTGCTCCTGTAATCCCAGCTACCTGGGAAGCTGAGGCTAGAGGTCGCTTGAGTCCATGGTACCCCGGGCAATGTGAGCCTGCGGTTCCATAGGCAAAAATACCGAGACCTAGTCTCAAAAGAAAAAAAAGAAAATTTAGTAAGCAGTCTGAATACTTTTAAGATGAGACGATCATTCTTTGTGGTGTATAAATTCTAATTGTCACATTTTCGACAAATGACTTTATTTCTTCATTTAAATGTCTTTTTTTTTTAGCCTTCCAGCATTGGGTCCATGGCTCTGACTGAGAGTGCACTATCCCAGCATGGTTTATCAAAGGTTGTGTACAGTGGACCTCACCCCCAAAGAGAGATGCTGACAGCACAGAATAGGTATACTGTGGAGACATAAAGTACTATCTTACTCCACTGAGTTAAATATATCTTCCCAATTTGTCTCTGTTACTTTGCTTCAAATGTAATCTAGAATATTGAATTTTAAGATAATTTTCATATGACTGTTACTTTTTCTTTTTAGTTTTGGATTGTTATTGTGTGATTGTACTGTACAGGTCTGTTATATAACATAATAGCCCTAATAATAATATAATAATTGCAAATGATTTCTTAGCATTCTAAAGATTTTTAAATATTCTTTTGGTTTATCTTTAGGTTTGAAGTGTTGACATTCCTTTTGTTGTGTTACAATGCTGCCTTAACCTATATGCCCAGTGTTTCTCTTCAATCACTGTGTCAAATTTGTTCAAGGTAAATTAAAATTCAAATATTTTTAATATTGAAACATAAGAACCTAGAATCCTTAAGTTATTTTTGTTTTGTTAAATTATTTGTTTAAAACATAAAATGTGTTAACTATAATATTTAGCCTAGTCAGTACTTAGAAAGCTTCCTGTAAAAGATATCCAAAAAAATACATGATGAAATATCAAACTAAATAGCATTTCAATGAAATATTTAATTAGAAAAGAATAATAATATATATCTACAAGAAAAGATTATCTTTTAATTTTTGCAATGTGACTATTTTGTCTACTTTCTTATTGATGTTTACCGTGCTCTAGGTACCAATAAATAGTAAGAGACAATGATTTTTATACTTTCTTTTCAAAGAGACTAGATCAAGCTATGTTGCCTGGGGTTGTCTCAAACCCAGGGACTCGAGTGATTCCTAGCCCCAGCCTCCCGGGTAGCTGGGATTACAGGCACATGCCACCACACTTGGGTTTTTACACTTTTGATGTTGAAAAAAAAAAAATGAGTCTAAGTACTGACTAAAATGATATACCATGGTTGTGCAATACAAATATTTAGAAATTCTGATTTTAAAGTGTATTTAATGATAGTATATGTGATATAATTCTAGCATTAGCTGAATAGGATCTGAATATTAAAAATTAATTATTAATTTATGAAATGATGACTAATTTAAAATTTTCTCATGTTGATTTTTCTGTCAGTCCCTAAAATTTTGCTGTGAATATTTTATCTTCAGAAAGAAAAGCAAAAAGGAAAAGAGTCCTAGATAAAATGCTTTTTGCAATTTATGTAAGTTAGGGAAAATATAGAATCTTGGAATTTGTAGAATAATTTAGATTTAGAATATTTAGAAAATACAACTTTGAGGCTGGGCATACTGGTGCGCACCAGTAATCCCAGCTACTGGGAAGCTGAGGCTGGGGATCACTTGAGTCCGTGGGTTTGAGACAACCCTGGGCAACATAGCGAGACCTAGTCTCAAAAAAAAAAAAAAAAAAAATACGCTTTGGAAATTCAGTCAGAAGAAGAATGCATAGAGCAATACTAAAAATTAGGTCAAAACAAAAAAACCAAAAACGATATTGAATAAATAGAACATTTATAGGAATGGAGAGAGAGGGTGATTAAAAAAAAAATAGAGAAGTGGAGTCAGGTGATTCCCGGATTTGAAAATAATTACATTTTCTAGACATTGGAAGGTGGTACTTATGTTCCATATCTTCCACTTACTAAATCTCTGTAATGTATTTCTTTTTTTTGAGACTAGATTTCACTATTTTTGCCTGTGGAACTTCAGGCTCACGTTGCCTGGGGTACCACAGACTCAAGCAATCCCCCAACCTCAGTTTCCCAGGTAGCTGGGGTTACAGGCACATGCCACCACGCCCAGCTATATTTTTTTGGAACTAGGTCTTGCTAAGTGCCCCCGGTGGGACTCAAACCGTGATCCCTGGCCCTGGCCGCAGCTTCTAGGCTGCTGCTTACAAGCATGTGCCACCATGCCTGGCTGTAATATATTTCTTGTTTTAAAGGCAGAGATGCCTGGATTTTGAATTTCACGAGTCTTTAAAATTTAAAAGTCTGGAATGGGTGGGGTATCTTCATAGTATTCCCAATTTTTACTTTCACCAATTTATTTTTTTTTTGAGACTAGGTCTCACTATTTTTGCCTGTGGAACCTTAGACTCACATTGCCCGGAGTACCACAGACTCAAGCAATCCCCAGCCTCAGCTTCCCAGGTAGCTGGGATTACAGGCACGTGCCACCGCACCCAGCTATTTTTTTTGGAACTAGGTCTCTTTACGGGCCCCAGGTGGGACTTGAACCATGATCCCTAGCCCCGGTCGCTTCATAGGCTGAAGCTTATGAGCCACTATGCCAGCAACTTTCACCCATTTGTCTTGTTTTAAATATCTGCCTTCGCCATCCTTTAACAAAAAGAAAGCTATATAAAGACCTGAAAGAGGGGAGGGTGGTAGGGAAGAACAGTAGTTTATAATATAAACATTAGGTGTTTAGCTTTCCTAAATAATATTAAAATGTTACAGATTAAAACAAATGTAAGCATCAGTACTATAAGGAATAAATTGATGCAACAATTTTTATCTATGGAACTTAAAACATACTGCAAATCCCAGGTCATATAGATTTAGACTACCAGAAAGATTTCATGAATTTTCTGACGCAAATTTAGTGAAAAATGTACCCATTCTTTTTTAAACCATCTGCTTTTGAGCAAAATGCAAATATTTAATGTAATATTGTTAGTGGGTGAGAGGCAGGCAAACTACCTTAGGCTGCCTCACAAAGGAAAAGCTGGTCTTGAAACCTGCTACTACCAGGTTCATCCACCTGCACATCACAGCAGTGCAAGACCAGGTTAACAGAAACAGGGTTTTTTAATGAGAAAATAAGGAATCAAGAGTCCTCAGGGCTGCTCAGGCCCCCTGGACACCTCACCCCATTCCAATCAGCATCAAGTCCAGGTTTCCAACAGCTTCCTTCTTAGGGTCAGACACAATTAAAACTTCTTTCCAGCGAGCTGCCCTCTTGTCAGGGACACTCATAGCCAAGTCCAGGTTTCCAAAAGCTCGCAGCTTTTCTTCTCAACCTGGCCACAGCTGGGCCGTGCACCTACATGGCACCGGCTCCTTCCTCTTCTGCTCTGGTCTGGGTGTGTGTATCCAAGTCAATCTCCCTGCGTGCTCTTTTATAAGCTCTCTCATCCTGTGTTCTTCTCGTGCCTGGCTATCTTCTTGCAAGGCTTTGCTCCTTGCTCCACATGCTTCGCCAAGTTTCCTCCCAGTAGTGTTTTCCTGTATGGCTGCATCTTGTAACAGAGATGGGGCCACAGCTCCCCAATTCAAAATGTCACCCCTTTACAAAACTATACTAGAATGGTAAGTTAAATTCTATTCCATTGTACATGGGACTCTCCTGGTCCCATGTTCTCTTGGTGAGTCAGCTAGCTATCTGACTTGAATATGGACTTCTATGAATTCTTGAGCAATGTATTTGTTTCTGCATATCTTTAATGAAACCCTGCCCCTCTCTTCATTCCTAAATCAGGAATTCTTCCTCATCACTTGAACAGATTGCTTCTTGTTTTCTACCCATAAGGATACTTTTGCGTAAATAAATCACTCTATGGATTCTTTGTCCTGACTGGTAAAATGGTTGATTGAAAGATGGGTAGGTAGATATCTCAACACAGTGTCTGCTGCATTGATATCTACCCCAAAATGGTAACTATTGTGCATTGTACTCCAGTGATGAAGATACACATTCCCTGTGCTTGCAGAGCAGCTCTATCTTACCTGTTATCATTGCACCAGCAGTTTGGAACGTATCTTATCCTAGGCTATCCTTGTTGAAAGAACCCACAGTAGACATTTCATTGCTTAATGTATTTTTTTTGGAAACTTTTTGCCTATCTAAATCTTGTCAAGTTTTTGCAGCGCAATTAATCTTTTCTCCAACTATGTGAGCATATTTTTGGTTTTGATATTCTCTGAAGGAAAGTGGTACAAGATGGCGCTTTTAATTTTAAAGAGCAGGGACTTTAGAACAGAAAAGTGCTCATTTCTATATAGCAATTCTGCTGTTTTTCTCTCCTCCCTTCCCTCTTTATCTGCTCTCCTGGCCTTTCTTCTTTTCTCACATTTTAAAAAGTGGAAAAGGAAGAGGTTTTGAAATGAGTGACTTTTACTTCATATTCTTATCATTTACCCAGATGGATAGGAAGTAGAATTAGAACAAATTTTAATATTTCTCAAATTAAAAACTAGAAAAAAAAATTTTTGTCTTTCAGACTAGTTTCTACTCTCTAGTCTGATGATGGTATTACAGAATGATTAATGTGACTTGTAACTTAGAATATATTGATAACTTAAAGAATTTACATTTTAATCAGAGAATATGATAGTGTCTCTCAACAGAGAATCAATATTGTAGCAGGAGATTTTTTTTTCACTTAAAAACTGATACTCAGAGATTTCCCAGATAGACACTGACAAAATATGTCCTCTAAGATGATTTTTGTTTTACATGATTCATGAAATATGTTATTTTCGTTGAGTAAATAAGTACAGAAATTGGAATTATGCCACCTCAACTGCCTCGGTTACTCTTTCGTTTGGAATTTGTAAAGGTAAATCACATAACATCTAGGAGTCTTCTCTGATAAATGGAGGAGTCAGGTATTCATGTGGCATGTAATGTTAATGATTATTTTTCTTTTGTTCTGCATTTTATTTAAATTCAGTGAAGAATCTATGAGAAAAGAATTGGTGATCTGGGGGGACTTTCAACTCTCTCCTCTGGCCCAACTGGGACTAGGATTGGTCATGAAAGACAGCAGAGCCTACTGTTTCCCCCTCCCCAGCCTGGCCTGAGAATCAGCAGAGGTGCCCAGCCCCACCCCCTGCCTATGTGGAGGCCGAGGCTTCCCAAGCCTGAGATCCCTGGATCCAAGATCCTGAGACCTCAAGATCCTGGTGGCATAGGACTTACCCTTGCACCCTACCCCCACCAGTAGCCTTGGCTGTGGTGGGCGTGTGCTGGAGCTCTTCTCCAAGGGCCTGTGCTGTTTTAAAAGGGAGGGTTTTACTTTTTACAAGCTTTCATTGATATATGCAAAATTCCTGCAGTCAATTCCTATAGTTTGTATAAAGCTTTAGTAGTTATAGAAAATTAACTCCTATGGTCAATGTTTATGTCCTCCCCCCTCAAATTTATATGTTGAACTCAGTACCATATGTGATAGTACTAGGAAGTGAGGCCTTTGGGAGATGCTGAGAACAGTGGGTGGAACCCTCATGAATGGAATTAGTGCTATTGTAAAGAGACCACACAGAGTTTCCTCACCCTGCTCTACCATGTTGGAATATATGAGAAAAATATATGGCACCAACCTGTGTTGGTGCCTTCACCACAGACTTCCAGCCTTCAGAGTTGTTCAAATTGAATTTCTGTTGTTTATCCATACCCTGTTCTGTGGCATTTGTTATAGCAGCCAGTGCCTTGACACTAACTCTTTACATTTCTGTATAAAGGCTCTAGTTCATCCTCTAATAGATGATTGCTTATTTCTTTTTAAAAAATATAATTCAGGTTAGGATCCCACCATAAGCTATTGCTGCTGCAGTGATGCACCCTCACGAAATAAACCATAACCCACCCCATAACCCATTGTGCTTCCTTCCCGTTTTGTTCTTATTCCTCTCTCTCCCTCCCCTACTCTGTATTGTTTATTTCTTAAGGGTAGCTAGTAGAGAAAATGAGAGATTCTATAATCTTATCCCCCATGACTCTTTCAAGCATTTTGTATTTGAGAGAATTGCCCATTAGTTATTTTATGTTAAGAAATATAAAGAAGCATGTGGAGTCAGTTTTAATGGCTTTGAATTCAGAATGTCCTAAATAGTATTCCTTTTATATATGTTCAATATAATATTGAAATGTTATACATTTTTTTCATTAAAAAGTGTTGATTTGTCTTCCTAGAACTATGGCAAAGTTGTCTTTGAGGAAGTTGTATAATAACAGCAGTGATTTATTTAAGTTACATGAGCCCTATACTTCGTTCTTGATTTTTAAACTTGTACAACCAATCTGGTAACCATTTCTATCTATATATCCCATAGATAACTTATCAAAGATAGAACTCTGCTGCAGCTAACTGCTATCTACATAAAACTACATTATACCAAAGAGAATACTTGTGGTTTTTTGTTCTTTGGAAAAGCAGGTCTGGAACTAGGTCAATTAGATCCAGAGGCTCAAATGTTACGAGGATATCCTCTCTCTTGTCTCTTATGTCAAGTCTTCATCTGTTGGTGTTATACTTTCTTTCTGAAGTTGAACTTGTTTTATGTGGTAAGAAAAGTGACCACTTGCAGCTGAAAGTTTACAGTATCTACCTCTAGTAAACTCAGAAGAAAGAACTCCCCTCCCAGTTTCTCTATGAAAAACAATCTAGCAAAAAGGCTGTGATGGTGCCAGCACTAGACATTTGTAAGCCCACTGGGGGCACATTGAGTAGTATTATTGAAAGAGCATACTGTAACAGTTTAAATATTGATGTGTTATAACAGAGATAAATTGTGGTAACCTAAATCAAGTGAATCTTTACTTATTTATTTACTCTGTATAAAATCCAAGTTGGTTGTTGGTCTGGAGTAGATTTGCTATTTCTAACTGATCAGGCTCCTTCTTTCTTGGGATTTTCATTCCTTAAAAAGTAATGCTAGTGTGTATGAACTCCTGCTATCATATCTGCTTCCTGTCCTGTAAGCAAGGAACAAGCATGCAGCTGCTTCTATTAATAAACTATTGTCCAGAACAAGTTACATGTTCACACTTAGAAGCAAGGAAGGCCAGAAAATGTGATATTTACTAAATGAATAAATGAATTGATTGGAAAAGCCTATCTCTCATATATTGGGACTCTACTGTTTACTGTCTTCCCTACCATAAAGTTGTGTGTAAGAATTTTTTTCTAAGTTTGCATGTTTAGATTATACAGTAAGCTGGGCACCGTGGTGCATGCCTGTAAGCGACAGCCTATGGAGTTGCAATTGAGTCTGGGATCACAGTTCAACACCTGCCCGGGGCAACACTGCGAGACCTAGTCCCCAAAAAATAGCTGGGCAACATGGTCCATACCTGTAATCCCCACTACCTGGGGGGCTAAGGCTGGGAATTGTTTGAGTCCGTGGTATCCTGGGCAACGTGAGCCTGCAGTTCCATGGGCAAAAATAGCGAGACCTAGTCTCAAATAAATAGATTATATAGTAAGAAGACTCTTCTAGTTTGGACATACATTTTTTATAATATCAAACAAAATTTAAATTGGTTTTATTTCATACACAGCTAATTTTCCTTCGTTTCTGTCTTAGTTATCTTGGGTTGCTGTAACAAAACACCATAGATCAACTGATTTAATTAGTACACATTTATTTCTCACAACTCTGCAGGCTGAAAAATCCAAGGTCAAAGTACTGACAGTTTCAATTCCTGGTAAAAACCCTCTTCCAGGCTTGTAGATAACTACCATCTCACTGTCTTCATGTGACAGAGAGCAGAATTGGTTAACCAACCTCTGAGAATCTGGTTCATTTGCTATATAATAACATAACCTCTAGCTTTATGTGTTTTTTTTTTTTCCTCTGGTTTTATTTACTTAGGAAAATGTTACAGACAAATGTTCTATTTGGAGACTCTTGGTTTCATAGATATTAGGTTTGTTAAAAGGACATGTCCAGTACATTGTTAGCTTATACATGTTAAAAAGAACTACCTAAAGTTTTTATCATTTTTTCATATATATTTATTTTGGTCTTTCTAGGATCTGTGTCTGTGGATATCCTCGACAACATGTAAGAAAATACAAAGGTATAAGTAGCAGGATACCAGTTTCTTCAGGATTCATGGTGCAAATGTTAACTGGGATTTACTTTTCTTTGTAAGTTTATTTCATAAAGTAAACTTAGTTCTCTGTGGAAATTATAATGTTTTTATTGTTATTTTTTGTCTCAACAGAATAAAATCAACAATCATTTTTTGCAAAAGAATATGAATTGAGATATATATATTTAAAAGATAAATATATCTTTTAATGGGAGAATTGGTAGCCAATTGAGAAAATAAGTAACTAAAGTATGTTTAAATTTACTTTCTTCATGATGCCCTTTATTATAATTTCCAAATATCTTTTCCCCCAGTGAATGTTTTCAAAATCCAGGAATTTTTGCCCTTAAAATGTTCAGAGCCTTTGCGATTAAAAAAATATATATATAAGGATTTTAGTATTGATTTCCAATACTGATACTTAGTTTTACTTAATGCCATAGATTCTAGTATTTTTCTGTTACTTTGCAATTCTCTTACTACACTTTGCCTTATAGTCACTTGATACCGTAATTCCCTCTAGCAGATTATAAATAAACTTCCTGATAAAATGGAAGAATTTATAATCTTCTAACCAAATGTGGCTTGCTACCTGTTTTGGTAAAGTTTTAATGAACTATGGTCACTTCCATTTGTTTACATATTATGTATGACTACTTTTGTGCCACAGTGATAGATAGTAGTGATGGAGGCTATGACCCATAAATCCATGATATTCATTTTTTTGCTTTTTAAAAAAAAGGTAAATAAACAACAACCAATGGGACTGAACAATGAAGTGAGAGAGGAGGAGGAGGTGGAGGAAGAAGGCGGGAGAGGGAAGAACACAAAAGAGCAGGATGGTTAACAGGTGTTAGTGAAGTGGGAAAGCCCTGATACACAATAATGCAATAATGTAATATAAATATAAGTACACATATATATGCAAAAAAAAAATAAAGTGAAACCATTAAAAAAAAAGTTATACACCTCCTTTTATGTTAGACCATTAATATTGTCCCAAATTTCTTGCATACTTTGGTCTATTTTACTTTCTCTATTTCTCTCTTTCTCTTTCTCGCTCCCCCCACCTTTTTCAAAAGAAAAAAAATCATACAGAAGTTTAATAAATACATATCACCTCCTATGTACGTTGGAGAGACCCAGCTAATCAGTTATCTTAGTTTCCCTGGTTCCTACAAGATCCAAGATATTTTCAAATTTGGTTCTGTTGTTCTTTGTCGCTTGACAGTGGGTTGTTTTTATTGTATTTTGTGTACTATAAGCTATTTGATTGATCATTATTTTGTTCATATAGGTAGGCCAGTTGAGACTGAGGTCAGTATTATTTATGTCTGGAAATGGGCTTGCCTCTTCTAGGGTTCTTATAGAATTAATATTGGCGAGGGTGAGCTGGGCTGGATTTTTTTTGTTGCTGTGATTATTCTCAGATCATTACATACTTCATGTTACCTGGTACTAAGGGTGAGAGCTAGATTGCTAGAGAGTTTTTCTCAATATTCATTCTCTATCCTCAGTTTTTGACTTTCCTTTTTGTTCTCTTTGTTCCTCTTTTCCTCCATGTTCTCGCTCTTCTTCTAGCAGGAGAGTGCTTGTTTCTAGATGAATATCTGCTTGGTTGAGTGAGTAGCAGGGACACTGGGGGAAGGAAGAATGGTGTTTTCTATTTGTACTAGCTTAGTCTCCTTAGTCCTAAGCAGGTGCTAATTACCTGTCTCTGGGAAGGGATATGTGAAGTGAGGGCTGAAAATGTGAGTTCCCTAGTGGTCCTAGTAGACTCAGTGTGGGATGATTTCCTGATAATCTCCCACTGGTAGAGTTTGTTTTATTTTGTTTTTTTTTTTCCTTTTCCTTTTTCTTCTCCTCAGATGAATAGTTGTCAGACTTCACCTCTACCCTCTAGGTGAAAGGGTTTGTTTCTCTTACCTCAACAGCTTTAAAACTTTCGTCTCATAGAGGAAAAGGTCTGCTAGGTCTTCCTGCTTTTTCTGCTACTCTTATTTTTCAGGCCAGCCCTCACATGAGGAACTTTCTCTGTTCCCGTACCTTGCTCCTAGATTTTCTTGTGAGTGCCTGAAGGACATTTATGGAGAAGAGCCTATGAGTGGTTATGAACTTCATTTATGTCTCCTTGCACTGATTGTGCACTCTTATATTAGCAATTTATTAGAACATTTAGCTGAAATATTTTGACCCCTTGCATTGTGTCCTCTCTCCTTAGAGGCATGAGTGTAACCTTAGGTTTTAGGGTGCTTGGTTGCTCTGGGACCTCAGTTTCTGCTGAATTCTTGAAAAGTCATGATTTTGTATATTACATGTCTCTATCTTGCTTTTCAGATAGGAATAGTCCTCTTATCAGTTTTTAGGGCTCACTTCATATTTTGATGTAATTCACATTTTTTATTTTGTTGGTAGATAATCAAGCCATTTCTATGTTCATTATCATTTAGTTGATTTTTAGAAAGAGTTCACCCATATCTTTGAAAAGTAATACACATACATCTTTTTTCTTAATATCACTCTGATTTTTCCACAAACATCACATATACCTCTAAATGAATATGGGCATAAAAAGAAGTAACAATTTAGGATATAAGTCACAATAGTTGTAGATTAACATTAAAAGTGGTGGAAGTTAAAGAGCAATTTGACCATAAAGTGTTCTGTACGGTGTTCTAAGGAATATATAATTTACTATGCTCTGCTATTTTCTTTGAAAGTGTAAAGTGGTTTTAGATTGCCTTAGTGTTTTTGATTTTTTTGGTCTATAAAGAGACATGTTCTTTGGAGAAGAAATGTACATGCATAAAATTTTCTTTGCTATTAATAGGTTTCCAGATATAATCGAAAGGAATTCAAATTTAAAAATATATTTTAAGAAAGGAGGAAGCTAAACAAGTGATAATATGATCTGTTATTTTCCTCAGGAATGATAGTTTCTTTTTGTAATTTGTTTAATGATATAGACTTAATTAATGGTAATGATAATTGTGCTTTCTTCACTTAACTCATTTAATTTTATAGTTACAATGGAGAATGGGATCTAGCTCAAAAAGCACTGGATGATATCATATATAGAGCTCAGCTTGAGTTATATCCGGAGCCACTGCTGGTAGGTGCCTTATTCATATAAATTTTCTAATTAAAAATTTCTAATTAAGAACTAGAAGTTGAAAAGTTGCTTTTAATAGTGCATTAAATAATGCCATTGCTACTCAGTGACTAATGCTGTTAAACTAGAAAAATTTACACTCAAAAAGGTATATATAATAAGATTTGAAAATGTTGTTGGTTTAACTTCCAGACACTTGATAACATAACTTTTTATACCCTGCTGGTGGTGCATTCATTAATTAGCAGACATTTGGAAACATAATTATATATTTTTCAGTTCTTTCAAAAAAATATTTTGAAACTTGATGCCATTATATTTATTATTTTTAACCATAAATTTCCTTCTGAGCTCTTACTCCATATTCTAGAGGATTTAGGTATTTTATGAAAAGTCTTGGAGAAACTAATCTTTTAAAAAACCTGTTAAAATTAGAATCTTGTTTCATGTAAGAGTATGCTTATGTGTTGATTATCAATTTAAAGCTATATATTTTCTCCTTAGGTTGCTAATGCAATAAAGGCTTCATTACCTCATGGTGCCATGAAATCTAATAAGGAGGGTACTAGGTGTATTCAAGTTGAAATAACACCAACAGCACCTAGAATTTCAAGAAATGCAGTAACCAGCATGTCAATAAGAGGTCATAGGTGGAAAAGACATGGTAAGTAATAGACAATTCTTCAAATTGGAGGATTGCTGATTCTATCACTTTTTTTTACTTAAAGTGCTGTAATTTTCACCTTTAGAAATAATATCATGGCGTGGATCAACGAGTCAGGATCACCTTTAATTCCTAATTTATTGTTCACAGTGACAGACAATAGGAAAGTGGAGTCCCATATTTATGTGTGAAAGTTTATTTTAAAATCGTACTGATTTGTAAATCTTGTTTTAGTAAGGGGAGAGTAGAAAAGATCATGTTAAAATTATTTATGTATTTTTGGGGGTTTCTAGTCACAATTATTTGTGCATATTCCTTAATGTTTCTGATTTCAACTAACTCTCTAGTGGTAAACTTACATGTTGAACCAAGAACAACTAATAGGAAATTTAACGTATTTTTCTGGACTTCCTGGCAAAGAAAGTCATAGCATTAATGTAACTCTATGCCACTTGCATGTACCATTTGAAGTAAACTATGCTACTATTTAAAGCATATAACAAGAATTTAAACTTACTTCAGTTTCTTCAGTAAAAATAATTTTATTGAATGGGGCTAGATTACAGATGACATGCTGAAGATTTTCTTCCTGTTTTGGCATTTTTGAGGAGAAATAGCCACAGAGGCAGTGAACCAGAATTTGTTGGTCATTGTGATTCTAATGTTCCCAAACTGTCACCACAGGAGAATCAAAATGAATTTTAATTTCATTTCCACTTTCTCTTCTTGCTATTTATGTGGAAAAACTGGGGATTAGAGGGGAAACTCTAGGTCTTTCAGTTGAAATTGGGAAATATTTAAGTTCAGTTGTATCTCTGTGTTGGTGTGTGTGTGTGGGTGTGTGTGTATGTAAAAAGAGGGGTATGTGTGTGTATGTGTTAAATGTAGGCATTTAACAGAAATAAGATACATAGCCTGTAATAAAATAGAAGCCATTTTCCAGGAACATTTTATAAGTCTAAATTGCAAAAACAAGAGAAAATATTCTTATATATACTAAATCTACTAGCTGGATTCTACATATCTTTCAGATTCTGTTTTGGATGTTTGAGGGATTAACACTGTCTCAGGTTATACTTGATGAAAGTAGCTTGCTTTTTCACCTATCCTCCTACCCAACACAAACATTTGGGCAGTCTTTCATATGATATCAAAGAAGTCTGATGACGGCTTAGAAGACAATGAATTTAAAAAGTAAGTTAGGTCATGGAGAAAATAAGGAACAAAGCTTGTTCTTGCTTATTACTCATTTGTAGTGTAAAATCCTCTTTGTCCAGTGGACACTTAAATAGTCTAGTCTAAGGTACTCCTTATTTCTACAGGTGGGTTGCATTTTTTCTTTTTTCAGGGTAGTCTTGACTTCCCTTCCTAGAGCAGCATTTTTCTTCTTTTACCCTGGCCTGCTGAGTTTAAAACCGTTCTGTTTTCTAGATACTGCAGAAGGTAAATAGCATAAATCTCAAGATGAAACATTTATTTGATAGAATTATTGATGAGAAACAAGGTTGTCAATAGTTAAAAAAAGCATTTTGAAAAACCAGAAATGGTAATCGTTTTAAGTATAAACATATATAGTAAGAACTACCTCTTGGAATTTTACATCTGCAATTAGAAGTTGTAATGTTTTAATTTTCAAAGTTGCCTAAGCATATTGTGGAAATCTAGAAAAAAAGTTTTATAAAAAGGCTTAAATATTCTTAGTATCATTCTGAGAATCCATTGTTTTTATATTTAAAAATGCTACTTAAGGAACAAATTTTCTTTCCTCAAATAGAGTGTAAAACATTTGGACCAAAAATAAACATTTTCTTTTGATCAGAGTTAATATTGCTTGAATTTTAACTAGCATTCTTGATATTAAAGGACAAAATGAAACATTAGGAACTATTTAATGGCTCAAGGAAAAAGGACAAATTAACCAAAGAGCTAAAATATGAAATTGGTATGATTGATATACATGAATTAAATTTTATTTATTTTTTTGTGCATTTATTTATTTGCTGTAACATTGGTTTACAACACTATGTATGATTCAGAAGTATAGTTCATATCCCCTCAGATACATGTTCCCATGCCATACCTAGTCACTAAAGCACCCATAATGTTCCACCATTGTCCATGGGGCCTAATCCTCTCTTACTCTCTATCCCCAATGGCAGACACAATTCTACAGATTTCTAGTGTTTATTTTTTATTTGGTTTCTTCAAGTGATACCATTCTGCATTTGTTTTTCTCCTTTTGATTTATTTTGTTTACCATAATCCCTTCCAGTTCTATTCCTTTTGTTGCAAATGGAGTTTATCTTTTTTTTTTCTGCCTAATACTCCATTGTGTGTATTTACCACATTTTTGTAATCTGTGTCTGTCACTGGGTACTCAGGTTGTTTCCATAACTTGGTTATTGTAAATGATGCTGCTATGAATATGGGAATACATATACCCCTTTCAAATTAGTGTTTTTGAATTCTTTGGGTAGATACCTAGGAGTGAAATTTCTTGCTTATATGGTACATATGGTTTTAATATTTTGAGAACCCTTCCTACTGCTTTTTATTGGAACTGAACCATTCCACATTGAACTTTTAAGTTTAAAATGAAAGGATTGAGTGGTCTCAGAATTCAGCTTAACTGAAAAAATAAAACAAAACAAAACAAAAAACAAACAAAAAAAAGCCTTACTCTACTTCTAGGTAAAATAAAGCTAATTTTCTATACAGAGAAACATAGTATTTCAGAATTACTAGCCTTATGAGGTAAAAAATATCTGTTTGTAAATTATTGTATGCTACATTTTTTTTTTACTAAACTGGCCTAACATAATTCTTACTGTAATTAAGCAAGTTATTATTTGTTACTACTTATTGAGCAGTGCCCCTCTTTTTATAAGTATTCATTGTGCACTACTTATGGAGGAAGAAATAAATTTTGGTAGTTTTATAATATATATATATATTTTTTTTACCTGTGTTTGGCCCATTTGGTCATGAGGATTTTTAATCCTCATAGAGGATTCATCTATTCCAGCAGCATTCATAAGTTGCTGTTCTCAAAGGGATTGATTATTTTTTTTAAAGATGACAAAAAATGTTGAAAATGATTGAACCCACCTTGATAAGGTGAGTAAATAAATTTATTAATTTATTGTATACACACCAACAGTCAGGTTTGGACTATTTATTACTTAGAAAAATTTTTTAAAAATTTTATTTTATACTGTTTACTTAGGAAATATTAATAACTCTCACTGGGCATTATCCACAAGTAAATTGCTCCAGTCCAGTCTTGTTTTTCTGTGATCCCCCAGCTATTCTTTTTTGAACTCGAACCTCTGTTTCTGACTTCAGGACCCCTATTTCTAAGTTTGACCTTCCTTGTTTGTGTCCTTGCTCAGAAGGCAGCCCTTTAGCACCAGGTCCTTACTGTTTCTGTGATGGTTTCTTTTTCCTTTATTCTGCCTTGAAATTACTGGCCCAGGCAGTGCTTTGTTTTAGCACAATATTTCCTGCTCAGTATTTTGTACTACCCAAATTTGACTTCTGGTAATAAAATATGCTAGTAAAGTATACATAAGTAGTTTATGCAGGTAATACATGCCAATGACTACCCTTGGCAATCAGAATGAAATCCAGACTCTGTACTGTGGCAGAGATGGCCCTTGTGGTATGACATCTTGCCTACCACTTTGACCTCATTTGAAGATAACTCTCACCCTTCTTCTATACCGTCAATATATTAAGCCATTTCTGTTGCTTAGGAACTTTTAATAGCAATGTAGGATACATAAGTAGTGATTTGAATGATGAAAACATTCCAGTTTGAGTTTTCTTTTTATATTATTGTGTAACATCCTTTTTCATCATTCAAATATAAGTCCAAATATTCCTGTATAGAAGAGGCCATTCATCTATTGTAGACTTTTCCCCTTCCATCCTGCTTACTCTCTCTCACATTATTTTTATGTTCTTCTCTTACATATTTAATTACCATTAATTATATAATTTTTATAAGGCTGTGTCTTTGTTTGGTTGGCCATTATCCCCAGCCCCTAAAACAAGCCTGGTACATAATAAGTGCTCAGAAATAGTAGTGGAATGTATGTATGAAAACCATTTATCAAAGTGTGAGCAATTTACATGGATTGGAAGAATTAACATTCTCAAATGACTGTCCTACCAAAAGCAATCTACAGATTCAATGCAACTCCAATAAAAAAATTCAGTGACATTATTTAAAGAACTAGAACAAATACTACTGAAATTTTTATAGAATAATAAAAAAGCCTCAAATAATGAAAGCCCTCCTGACTAAAAGGAGAGAATGGAAGCATCACTCTCCCAGACTTCAAATTATACTGCAAGCCCATAATAATTAAAACAGCATGGTTCCAGAATAAAAACAGACACACAGACCAATGAAACATACTTGAAAGCCCAGAAATCAAGCCACACAGTATGGACAACTAATCTAAGACCAAAGGGCAAAAAGCATCCATTGGAACAAGGACAATCCCTTCAGTAAACAGTGCTGGAAAAACTAGACTGCTATATGCCAAAGAATGAATCTGGACTACTCCCTCACATCATATAAAAACCAACTCAAAATGGATAAAAGATTTGGTTCTAAGACCTGAAACCATAAAATATATAGAAGAAAACACAGGCAAAATACTTCATCACCTATATATTGTAGAAACATCTTTCAGGACACAGCTATACAAGCAAAGAAAATGAAAACATAAACAGCTGGGACTACATCAAACTGAAAAGCTTCTTATAGCAAAAGAGACAATAACCAAAACAAGGAAATACCAAATCAAATGGGAAAGAATTTTTGCATTCCATTCAACTAATAAGGGTCTGGTATCAAAGATCCCCAAATCCACTCACACAGATTGCCAAAAACAAAACAAAAAGCCCAGTTAAAAAATGGGCAGAATTGCTTAAAAGACACCTTTTCAAAGAGGAAATACAACTGGCCATATGCATATGGAAAAATGTTCAACATCACTTATAATCATGGAAATGCAAATCAAAACCACAATGAGATACCATCCTATACCGGTAAGAATGGTTCATAATCAAAAAACAGGTAACAAGTGCTGATGTGGATGTGAAGAAAGAGGAACACTTCTACTCTGCTGGTGGGAATGCAGACTGTTCCAACTACTATGGAAAACTCTGGAGAACCCTCAAACTACTGAAAATGGAATTACAATTTGATCCAGCAATTCCACTTCTGGAAATCTACCCAAAGTATACCAAAACACTAATTCAAAAGGAAATCTATACTCCTTTGTTTATTGTAGTACTATGTATGATAGCCGGAATATGGAAACAACCCAAATGTCCCATACAGATGAATGGCTCGAAAATGTTGTGGTATATTTACACAATGGAATGTTACTCAGCAATCAAAAAAGACAATCTCATGTCACTTACAGCAATATCAATGGAGCTAGAAGGAGTCATGCTAGCAGAAACAAGCCAGAAAGATAAAGAAATACCAGATGGTCTCACTTATATGTAGGGTATACGGAAAACAAACAGAAGAACAAGAAAAAGTTAAAACTAACAGACTGTCAATAGAACTAAAATATACAAAAAGGGAGAGTGAGGGAGGCAGGGTGAAATCAGGAGTTCACTGATGACATGGAAGTAGGAGAACTTTGGGGTATACAATGATGTGTAGAATATACATACATAAATAAAAAATTTTAAGGTGTGAGCTATTTACAAATACCATCTTGTTTTATTGGAAAACAGTCTGTCATTGATAGTAAACTGAGTAAGGGGATACACTCACTTATATTTCCAGTACTGAACGAGTTACTGTTTTATAATTTTTTCTGTATGTGTACATATTATTTATATTTGCACTCTACGTTTTTTTTTCTATTTTGCCTTCATTCAGCTAATGTTGTCAAACATATTTCCAAGTTATTCCAGTAAATCCAGCTATTTTAATGGCTGCACAATACCACACTGAGTTGGTATTCTATCATTTACTTATATTTCCTAAATATGTTAAATAATTTGTTTTCAATTTTTTTGCTATTATAGATTACACAACGAGTAGCTTAATACAGGTTTTTTTCTTCCAGTGAATAAAATGAATTGCAAACATAAAATGACTATATTAAAGACTATGAAATTGTTCAGTTATTTGATATTTTAAGATATTCACACCTTACAGTTGTAATGAAATGTGTAATGAAATGTGTATGTCTTTCTTTTGCATTTTATTCTGAAACACTTCATAATATCAGAAATTTTATCATATATTTAAGATGTAGATTATTTTTTAAAGCTTTATATATAATTATTTTTGACAGTACTTTTGTAAGTACTTTCTATTATAAACAGAATCCTTTAGACTCTTAAAGTAGTCTGTGGTATAAATTCCATATGGCATGATTATAGAATATTCATACTAGTGATAAAAATAAAGAAATTGCTCCTTAAAATTATCACTATTATTATAGGTCAGTTCTAAAAGAGCAAAAGCTAGGATAAAGAGTTTCATGCATGACATAATGCAATAAATATTTAGGATTATAACATTACATTTGAGAAAAATCAGTACTTACCATGATCAGTTTAATATAGTTACAATTTGTTTCATTTTTGTTTTCCATTAAGCCAGAAGAAATTTTTAGGGAGAAATTGTTTGAATGCCTTTGAAAGCCAATTTGGAAATGTCTATTAAGAGTATTCTTTAACTCTCTTCATTTTGGTATATGGAGAGAAGGTTATTTATTTATAGTGGTTGCTAAAATAAAATATTCTGAGAAGTTTCCCTTTGGATTTTTTTTGAACATTTTGAATTATTTGAAGTCAAATGTAAGTATTGTTTTATAGGTATAGAACTATCATAGCACTTTTTGCATAAATTTAAGTTCTGTGCTTTTAAACATTCTATTTTGTAAGTTCTGTGCTTTTAAACATTCTATTTTCTAATGTCCTTACAGTCTCTTAAAGCATCTTCTAATATATTTTTAAAGATTTATAAAAAGGAAATTAGTTTCTTCCTAAATTATGGGAAACATCATAAGAGAATTAAAAATACAGATCAAAAAAGTCTTTTGGACATTACTAAATATTTTACTATATCTACTTTTAGGTACTGCTTCACTTTTCCAATAAAGAACCCTTTCTGTTTTGCTATACCATCTAATAATTCTTACTAACATAAACTGTATATTCTTTCTTGAAGCTAGGTAACACATTCTCAGCTTATCTTTCTTATGTCTTCTACATGTCTTATTACATTTATTCATTTTAAAAATAACTTAATCTCATAACAGGAGATCCATTCAATTCATCAAACAAATATTGTTTGTGATAAATGCTATATGCAGTCTACCTTCCAGCTGCTAAGGCATGTAGTAATGATCAGACAGAAATCCCTCCCTTGTGGGACATAGATCCTGTAGACCGATAAGTACATTTAGCTTGAAGACTAAGTACTAAGAAAAAGCAATGAAGGGAGAAGGTATATGAAATATGGAGAATAAGAAACATAAGAAATAAGTATAATGATAAACTGTGTAGCTTGTGGGTGAGAGCATTCCAGGCCTAGAGAGCAGTAAGATCAATGCGAATGTGTGTGTCAGTAGATTAGGTCTCAGAATTATACAAGGGAAGAAGCTCTCTCTATTGTGGTTTTCCTGAGAATTATATTTTTCTGTTTCTGTTCTGCCATTTTAACTATTTTTGAGCAATAATATAAATCAAATATTCATAAACTCATTTTTCTAGTTACTATTTAATCTCATAATTTAAAAAAATGTTTTTTAGATTGTGGAGCTGTACCACTGTCCTAATAAATATGAATGGCAATCCATTTGCCTACTTTATTTTCTTTTAGTCACTTTTTTAGTTTTTCTTGCAAAATTCTAAATTCTCACTTAATAGGTTAAACTCAATTGGAAGGCATCAGAGGATGTTTAAATCAAACTGACTTTAATAAATTGGAGATATAGATTTATAGTTAAAATCAAAAGATTTTGAAATCAAAATCAAAAGATTTTACTATCATTTTCCTCCTCCACTAAATTTAGCTATGTAGCTCTTTCTGAACTTTAGTTTCCTTGTCTATTAATGAAAGTAATAGCATCTATTTCAGAGACTCACCAAAACAGTTTTGAGATATGATTGAATAATATATATATATATATATATATATTCTCACAAAACTATTTTGTGCCTGATAATATAGTGCTTTTTATTCTATTAGCCATTTCTAGTAATTGTTAAATTTTAATATTCATTACCTTTGTTATCTCTTATTTTTGATTGATGGTCCCTTTAAAAGATTAAAAGATTTTTTTTGTGAAAATTGCTCTGCAGTGTAAACAGACAGCTCTTGGTTGTCACTCAGCATTGCCTTGGCAGTTTTAATCTCCTTTGCAGTATCCTCTGGCATTTACCTCAGTAAGATCTTAGTTGTCTTTACTTTGAAGACCGCTGTTAGCCATGGGCAACAGCTTGATTGGGTTGTTTTAGTCTCATGAAACCTTTATTAGGGAGCACCCACAAGGTTTACACTGCCTAAAAAAGAAAAATTTCATTTAGAGAACTTTGTCAAAAGTTTAGTAAGTGCTAAGTAAATGGAAAATGATTATACTAACACATTAGTCTACCAACTCAGAGCAACATGAGGCTTTGAGGGTCTCCAGAAATGCATGTTATTGCTGGCTGTGGAGTAGTCAAGGCATCCAAAATAACTTTTGTTCCCAGTTTTCAAAATTTGAAGTAATTAAAATAAAGTAGTGATTTCCATATTTACTGCCCATTAGTCACTTAGAACTTTAAACAATTCCAATATCCAGATCAGATTTCATATTAACTAATCCAGAATGTCTGGAGGTCATCGCTTATTGATAGTTCCTAAAGAAACCCAGGTGGTAAGAAGTGCTGTAAAGTTTGGAACTCACAGGAAACTTTGAGGCTCTGGCTTCCTATCTTTTACTACCTACAGTCTTTAAAATTATTAGTGATAGCCAGATAACCTGATCATGAAAAACTTAGGTATGTGGTCTATGTTTTTTGAGTATTTACTGTGTTAAAAAGTCTTATGTTGTTTTGAGCTGTTTGTTTCATTACTGACTCACAATATAGTCATGTTATTTTTTTCCATTTTTATAGATATTCCCTTGATAGTTTTAAATAAAAACATGCCATTGTGATTTAAGGCAGAATAAATTGTCTATAAGTATTAACATCATAGGAATTCTTTATTTCTTTTAACAATTTTTAGGATGATGAACCAGTATCCAACTTGTTTTTCCAAATTCATTTTATTTTACTCTACTGTGGTAATGAATTGTCACAGAAGGCCCAAGTTTGTGAAATAAGTTTTAGTCTGAAAGAATAGTCTGCTTAATTATATCACAGCTATGGTTAATAGTTATTAATATACAAGATAGCTGATGTGTGAGACAAAAGCACTAGCTGTAGCATTATCAATCATAAACTCATAATAAATGAGCATTTTTCCCAGTGTTATGGTTTATCAAGTCATCTCAATGTAATCTAATTTTTTAAAAAATGGAATTTTAAGTGTATTCAGGGAAATTTGTGACTTGATTTCATGATGCTGCTAGAGTTTTGGTGTTCTTCCCTGGACATTTGATTAAGATGACATACATTTAGATGGTCACAGCCTAATCTTAAAAATAATAGAGATTTTATTTTGTTTTGTAAAAAATTTCTGTTTCATAGTACATGTCAAAAATGTATGTGAAAAAATGCAGACATGAATTGATGCTCTGTGAATTTTTTTATTGTGATTTAAAATTAAAGAACATGACCTTGCTGTCTCTCTGTGCTGTCAGAGTATAGTAAATTTTGAAAATGTCTACAGTGCAAGTATTTGACTTAATTCATAACATTCAGTCATCCAATTTTTGTTTTGGTCTTTTGTTTTTCTTGTTTTGCATTTTTGTTTTGTTTTCAGCCATCATTTTGTCTTATCATCTTCAATTCTAGAGCAACCTGACAACAATAATGATACTACTGAATTGGGCATCCTTGTCATTCCTGAGATTAGTGTCACAAATGTGACCGGAGAAAGACCCGGGAATGGGGAAAAAGGCAGAACAATAGGCGATATTGATGCTCAGCATATACAGGGTGTGCAGGAAACAGCCACAGATCCTAGAACTGAAAGCAAAGTCTTGCCAGAGATCAGGAGGCAAAAATCTGTAAGAAAAATGATGGAGGATGGAATAAACTCACCTGGCAGAGTGCAGTTTTAGCAGAGCACTATATAGCTGCACTGCAAGGTATCTCATGGCAAAGGGCCACTGCTGCATGTTTTAAGCAACAGTTGCACAGTCACAAAAATTTTGCATGTTATCTAATAATCAAATGCATGAATTATGCACCAAAATTTCTCAATGATTCTCAATGCTCTTTGAAATGGTTATACCTTTATTGTCTGAATAAATTGCTCTGAAATCTGAGGCAGAAAATTACTACCAAAATAATTTCTGCTTATGTGTTGAGGTCAAATATCATTTTTCATTTCTTTATTTTTCTTTTTTGATATGAGTATATATAGAATAAATAAGTTTGAACTTACAAACTATTGTTTTATAAATTACATATTATGTATTTTTATATAATATATATAGAAGCTATGTATTTTATATATATTATATATTTTTTTATTTTAGTAGAATAATCTACAATGTAAAATGTAAACTTTCAAAAATATTGAAGATATTTTAATGGCATTTTAAAAAAGTTCCTTGGTAAGAATTTTGGTTTTGTAAGACTCAATTTACTAGGTGAGATTTTATCCTTAACTTTACTGTTTTGTTGTACTTTTCCAGTTGTTTCTGATCTTTTGCATGAATAGTAAGAGATCTCTTTCTAAAAGCACAATGGGGTGTGGTTGGCATGCTTTTTGTTTAATTTAATCAAAATTACAATAAACTACTTTTGCATTTTTAAAATGTTTCAATTTATCCTTTGATTTTGATTTGTTATATATTGCTTTATGTAATTATGCTAGAGTTTTTAATTTGCTTAAAATATAGTTTGGTATTACTAATATATTGCTTAAAATGCTTAATGTTAATTCATCTTTGTTATTTCTTTGTTTAGGAGATACAGAATTAACAGGTCAAGAAGAACTGATGGAGATATCTGAAGTTGACGAGGGATTTTATTCCAGGGCTGCATCTAGTACCAGCCAGTCGGGTTTATCAAACAGTAGTCACAATTCTAGTAACAAGACAAGTGTAGGAAAGACTCAGAGACGTTCAGGAGGAAGCAAAATTGGAGGAAAAGAAAAAGAAACCACAGGGGAGTTTTGCAAAGATCACTTTGCTCGAAAACAAACTCAAAGAGCCCAAAGTGAGAATCTTGAGCTTCTCTCTTTAAAGAGACTTACATTAACAACCAGCCAATCCCTGCCTAAGCCTAGTAGCCATGGCTTGGCTAAAACTGCTGCAACTGTATTTAGTAAATCCTTTGAACAAGTTAGTGGTGTCACAATCCCACATAACCCATCATCTGTTGTTGGCTGTGGGACTGGGACAGATGCCAATAGGTTTTCCGCTTGTAGCCTCCAAGAAGAAAAGCTTATTTATGTTTCTGAAAGGACTGAACTTCCAATGAAGCATCAATCAGGTCAGCAGAGACCTCCTAGTATTAGCATCACCCTGTCCACAGATTAATTTGTAATAGTTTTCTCACCTGACCGGTGAATCTGGGAATACAACTTTGCTTCTTAATGAATGTGCGCAGAGCTTTCATCCCTGTTCCTGACAGGAGGCTTGTGTCATAAATTCTGAAGCCTACCTTGACTTTATATGAAGGGAATAATGTCTAGATTGCAGTTAGTTGACATATTGTTTTGTTATTTTGTGATTGTGTTTCTCCCCCCCCCCCCCCCCTTGATTTGAGTCTTTTTCTTCTTTGTTGCTGTTGCCCTAAGATTGTCAGAGTAAAAGTACATTTTGGCAGGTTGTCTGATCAGACTGGTCGCATCTCATGTGAGGTTGTGAGGTGGGTTTTTTTGTTTTGTTTTTAGTACCTTCTATTTTGGTAGCCGTAGGTTTGCTCTACAGAGTGAAAAGACATCTCCATGTATGGGAACTGTTTTTTCAAGGATGAGGCAGAGGTACAATTCCAGGAATTCTAAGCTGGCTGTGTTCAGCAAGTCAATCTGAGAAACAGGCTTGTGAAAAAAGCAAAAATGATGTGTATGTAAAGTGCTTGTTAAAAATATTTGTAGCCAGACCATCTTTAAGATTAAAATAGTTTATTAAAAGTGCTGGAAAGTACCTATTAAACTCATCTAGACTATTAATTTCATGGGATGGGTAGATGATGTTCTGTTAACTTTGGAACATTTTTATATTAAAAATCAAACTGCAAGTACGTGTGATGGTTCAAAGTGTTTGATCTGGATTTAGCAAGGAAAAATTCCTTTCAGTTCCTAAGATGTAATAGGCCATATAGTTGACTTACTCTGCTGCTGGACTTCAAAAATCCTAGAAAATCTGAATTCCTGTAATTCAGACTACATATCATTGAAGACTTCCTGTAAATCATTGTAATTCTTGCAACATAACTCTCAAGATACCAGAATCAACCATGTACTGTTGAATTGTCTGTCTGCAAATGAAGGAAACTAGGTAAATTTTTCATCTATAAAAATGTCATGAGAGAAAATAAAGACTTGAAATATGGACAAAGGGTATTTATATATTACTAATTTTGGTTATTTATGTTCATGTTCTTTAATTTTAAATTATAAATTATGAAAAGAGTGAATAGGTTTCTTTTTTTGTAAATAGGACTTATCATAAATGAAATTGTTAGAACTAATCAATGTATTTGTCCCTGCTCAAAAAATAAAAATAATAAAGCAGTCTGGCTAAAATAATGAGGAACTGTGACCTAAAAGTTTGACGTTTGCTGATGGTTGTCATTTCAGCCATGATGAGGTTCCTGGTAAATCCAGTATACTTAAGTAAGAATCCAGTGTACAGGCTGAGGAAGAGAGTAATTTGACTGGGAAGGAAGGACTACGGAACTGTCTCCCTGCTCCCTTACTGTTTGTACACATTGGCTTTCTTATTCCCAGCTCTAGATTTCCTCTTGCACAGCAAATGCAGAGCTCAATATATGAAAAATGTGTATGTCTTGAAGAGTGCCAAAGCATTTACACTATGAATCTGCTTTTTACCTTGCAGTTTTACTGCTTTGGCTACCCTTTCAAAACAAATATTCCAAAAAGCAGGAACTGTCTTCATTCATGAGCCTTGAATATAATGTTTTTTTAACATAAATGAATTTGATTATTTTAGCTCCCATAGTACAAATGGAGTAAGATTAATGGGCATAAATTTAGTATAAAAAAATCTAAAAACCTAAGACATGAGAAAGTGAAAATCGATATTATAATAACTAAATAGGAATCCTATGTACAGTTTAAAATATTTTTAAAATGTCACAAATGAATTTCATGTTTTCTTTTTGTGATTCTTAAAGAATTTCTTCTAGGTATAGCTACTAACAGCATTAATAGTCTGAAGAACCAATGAAAATATTGGCATTTTAAGAAAATTCAGGTGATTAAGACATACTGTAGTATAATTTTGAGGAAACATTATCTGGCACAAAAGAAAGATCAGATTTAGAATATTCTGCCACTGTGAGGGGGAGCCTCTTTTTGTTCTTACTCTATAGTCTTGCTATATGGGTGGTCTGAGAACCAGTAAGTAGTATTACTATCACCTGACCTCTCATTGAAAATGCAGAGCCACCCTGGAACACTGAAATAGAGAATTTTTTTTTTATTGAGGATTATGGTAAGTGAAATTAACTCTGCATTTTTACAAGGTCGTGAGGCGATTTTTATATACGTTAAAGGTTGAGAAGAGATTATCAAGGTGCAAAGCAAATCACTTCTCTCATATTTAGAGTTCTCAGTGATCTTGCACCCCAAGATCAATTATGTTAACTAGATCATTATAGTCTTCATGGTTTTTAACAGGTAATTTTTTTGTAACATTGACACTTGACACTAAATCCTCTAGTTTAAAATTTTTAATGAATCTCATCTACTTTTACAATAAAGATGTGACATTTTGTATTTTTCTTGTTACCATAATTGGAATCAGGGCTGTAGATACTAACAATTTTAAGTGTAAAGAGGTGATCACCCTCTTATAGAGTGCACAAAAAAAAAAAAAGTCAATGTGTAAGATCTCTGAAGGCATATTCAGAACTAGTGAGGTGCTTCTGAGTATTTGCTCCATCAGCTAATTTTCTGGAATGTGGAGTCATGTTAACAGCAAAATTCTTTTTATACTACCCTTGATACTATCTCAAATAAGGGTTATACATTTGAAAAATTATTAACAGTGGTAAATATTGGACTATACTATGTTACCAATTATAATTATCCTTATTACTCTCTTCCTACTCATCTTTTCTAAATTTGAAAGTTAAAATGACTTATAAGTCATATACCCATGAAAATGCTGAATTGACCATTTGGTCACTTAGCTTTTGTATATCCAGAATAATAGCTTTTAATAAAGAATGATTCTGTACAAATTTTGGGCCTTGCACCTCATGTCCCAGAGGATCTGAGAAATTAGAGTTCCATTCCACATTTTAAACCTCCAATGATTCTTATAATTACCAACCTCTCACTCTTGAAGTACCAACTACCTGGGGTTTTCTAGTGAAGCAGAATCTCAGAATTTGCCTTTTAAATTCCAAGTGGGGAAAGAAACAAAGTAGATTGGGGACCCCCACATTCAGCACTGTGGAGCTGTTTAAGGCAGCTTTGTAGACTTGAGAGTAAAAATTCTCACTTCTAAAATGATGACAAAATTTGATTTGATGCTTCCATTGCTCATTTCAGTAATAAAGCAGCTACTCTGAACATTATTCTTTTAAAAACAAAAGTTGAGCTAAAGGAAAAAAATTTTTAAGCCAAAATAGATAAAAATGATTTCAGTTTAAGGGAACTTGGTGATTTTAGGACAACAAAATTAATGTGTGAAAACTTAAATTATAAAGAAAAATTATGCTCTGAGACATAATTTCAAAGAAATATTTATAAAAGGATTTTTAACATTTGAGTCTTAGGCACAGTCTACATTTTATTAAAGGGAAGCACATCCAGGAGCTAAATATCTTAAATGTTAATGAAAAAAAGTTATTTTTTAAAAGACCATTTAAAGAAAGACCATTTTTTAAAAGACCATTTAAATTAAGCTTTGTAGATAGAAATCAGTGTATCATAGTATCTTCCCAGACTTTGGATGGAAAAATAAAAACTCCATAGTTCTTTAACTAGCATGAATTTGTACTTTTAGATTTATTTCTTTGTAAAATTATACTTAATATGTTTAGTTATTCATATTAGTGTTTAATACTGTTAAATTTTTCACCAGTGAGGATAAATATGTTGTATTCTGTGTTTGTAATTTGTGCATATCTAGAGAGATTAGCAGTGAACATTTGGGAATTTTTTTCTGTAGTAGAATTATAGAATACGAAGTATCTTGAGAAAAGTTTTTCTAGTATACACAAGATGCTATTTCACAAACTGTTGCTTTTTTATGTGGAGTTTATTGTGTACCTCTTATCTTTCCCTCTGATCATGTAGAAATACTAATCTAGTAAATCTGCTTAATTCTAATTATATTCATTGAGTTTACATTCCTAAAGAACAAACTATGATTTTGGATATTTTTATGTGCTCTCTACATTTTTAAGGCTGTGGAAATAAACTGGAGTTTAGTTTTTTGAAGTTTTGTATATGTGTGTAAATGTTTTCCATATGCGATACTTTATACAACAGTGCTTCCTTTTATTTTTATTGAAATAAAAGCTGAAAAAATGTTTCTTCCAGATCATTTTGCTTATTAAAAATTCATTATAAAATTTTTCAAAAGTCATGATGCGGAGGAAGAAAGTAAAGGAGGAAGAATTAGGTGAGTTCAGCTATTGAGAACTTTGGGGAATAAGTAATAGGACAATGACATCTCATTCTTGGCTTTATGTTTTACATGCCTAAGAATGAGAAGTATGACAAGTCTATCAGTGAACAACCAATAGAAAATGCTTCATAGGTGATGCATCATTAGCTGATTGTTATACCAGAACACAGACAAATGTAGATATAACAATCCTTTGCCCTTTTAACTTTAATAGGAGTCTTTACCCCTTGATTTCAGAGATTATATACCCCTAGCACCCAGCATAAGATTTTGTGCATGGAGGTATTGAGACAAATAATGAATGGGGAGCTTAGATTGTTATTAGTTTCAGAAAAGAACCAAGGATAAGATCTTCAATGTGTAGCTCAGTAAAGTTTTAGAATTGTATTTTTTGGCTTTAGAAAATCTCCATGGTGTTAGTTGAATTACTTTACTGTGTGTGCTTAAAAAGAAAATCCTCTTAGAGACTTGTAAAAAGAAACTGATGTGTAGTTGATTACATATTTGGAGAATTTCATTTCATGTAAGGATTAAGCAATATCTCCTGAACTACTATTGGGGGAGTACCTGTAGAGAATCCAAGCAGTGATTTTGTGAGCAGGATGTTAGTCTCATGAAATATGCACTCTTTTAGTGACTTAAGTAGTCCTGAAAAAGTGTTGCTTTATCTAGAATCTGACTTGGATATTGCCAATATAAGTAAATTAATAATGAAATATATAAGTAATTCTAGTGATTTGGAAATTTCCCTTGCCTTATTACTGTAGTAGTAATAGCTAATCCTTGTCATTAAAGTTATAATTTTATTTAATCCCTATTTTACAAAAGAGGAAACCGAAGCCCTCAAGAGAGCAAGAGACTTGTCCAAGGTCACGTAGCTTCTGAGTGGCAAAGGTAGGCCTTAAACACAGGTTTTTTGTTTTGTTTTTCACAGTCAAAAAATTTTTTTGGCATTTTTTATTGGTCACATATATATGTATGTGTGTATATATATATATATATATATATTTATACATGTACACCATTGTATACCCCCAAATTTCTCTTACCACCATGTAACCCATAAAACATCATCCTGATCTCTTGGGCTCATTCCACCCCTGATTTCCTCTTCCCTCTTTCCCCCTCCCTTATTGTATGCATTAGTTTTGTTGTCAGTTTGTTCATTTTAACTTGTTATTTTGTTTGTTTTCCTTGTGTCACACATATAAGTGAGTTGAACACAGGTTTTATGACTCACTTTTATAACACTTGGTAAAAGAAGATGCTAAATAAATACTGTGTAATGAACATATACTTGAATCTCATGCAAGCTATTTGTTTTGTAGTTTTAAGTTAAGATAAAAGTTTTCCAAAAATAATTGATTTAGTTTGTAGAACTTTAGTTAATCATATTTTAGTGATTAACTGAATACTGGTATTTTGATGTGAAAAACATGCTAAAATGCAAATTAAAATAAGATTTTTTTGACCTATCAGATAAAGATTAGAAACATTGCTATTCTTATTGGTACAAATGTGGGGAAATCATTAGTCTCAGACCATTGGCAAGACTGTAAATTGGTACAGCTAATTTGGTGGATATAACTCAGCAAGATCTCTGAAACTTTAAAGTGCACATACCTTCTGAACTAGAGATCCTATTCTGTGTTAATTCTCTAATCTATGGAAATTTTAGTACAAATGTATAAACAAAAGGATGCAAGGTAGTCACTGCAGCAATGCTTCTAACAGCAAAAAAAGGGGGGTGGGGTGGGGGGAGCAATCTAAATGACTATTAATGAAGGGATGAGTAAATTGCATGTGCACAGAAGAATATAATGTAGTTGTTAAAAACAGCACAAATAAATCTTAATTTAAAAAGATACAGATCTGTATTGATTTAGTATCATCAAATGACCCTTAATAAAGCAAAACTAAGTGCTGAAGCTATAATACAAAAACCACCATGATGTTTAGCTGTCTCTCAGAAGTAGAAAACAGTGTTTGCAGAACTTTAGAATCTATGCTCAAAACACATGTCTGTCAAGATAAAACTGATTGTATTTGGCAGTGTTTATAAAATGGTTTAGGATTGGTGGACATAGCAGGTGAGAGTTTTAGTGAGTAAACTGTAAGTTGATAAGCCCAGGTAAGCAGATATTTTCTCCCTCCTATAGGAATTTCCTAATATGAACAACAAATTAGTGATCAATTTTGTTTGTAGTTTTGCCAGTGATTCCTGAAATAAACAACTAAATTATGTTAACATTGCTGGGGTATAATCTTTCCTAAGATACATTGACTTTGATGATTTTAGATCTATTTATCTCTTTCTATTCAAAGAGTATAAGTCAACTATAAATATAGCATACTGGTATATTTTTAGTGACTTTTTGGGTTTTGCTGAAGATTTCAAAGATTTCTTCTGAAGCTTCTTGACCCCTGTTGCACTTGGTTCACATTTATGGTGTTCTAATGTAATCCTTATCATATTATAGTATGATTATCATTTTAAACTTAACTGTTACTCTCAGAGGAGTAGTATCCTGTGGTAGTTTAGGATAATATATAATGCATGATAGTGAGAAAAGATTTGTTTTCTAATTAGAATCTGAATCCAATCTAGGAAGTGGGTGGCAACATAAGAAATACTTTGATGCTATTTTCCATTCAGTCTCTGAAACTTGTTTGATTTTCTAATGTATATCTGTATGAAATGAAGATAATGAACATAAAACTTGACTGCTTTGATTAAATTGTATCTGCATGAGCATACTTCAAAAAGTAAATTATACTTTTATTTGGAATAATGACTAGTATGAAGGTTTTTTTCTGGGCTAGTGTTTGAAATTTCTTTCTGATTTCTACCATGTTCTTTCCTATGTATCTGTGGTGCACATGAGAGATATCTGGCCTAATCAGAAAATAAAATAAAGGCCGAGAATGGTGGCACATGCCTGTAAGCGGTAGCCTAGGAAGCTGTGGCTGGGGCCAGGGATCACGGTTTGAGTCCCGTCGGGGGCACGGAGTGAGACCTAGTTCCAAAAAATATATAACTGGGCATGGAGGCTTGCACCTGTAATCCCAGCTGCCTGGGAAATATATTTATCTTAATATGTTTTCTCTCTACTTTTAGCCCAGGTGCTATACACATATTTCAACAATATAGACCTTTCCCCCCTCAGCAATAGCCCACTTATTGTTACAACTAAGAACCCAACCTACCAGCATCAGTGACCAAGTCTCAATATCCTGTCCTAGAGTGACTAAATACTATGTGGCAGATTGATTCTATCAGATCTCTTCTCATGGAGAAGCAGCTATTTGTCCTCTTGGAATAGACATTTTGAACCCGAATTTAGATTTGCCTTCCTTATATGCCATGCTTCTGTGTCCAATGCTAAGCATTCTCTTCACAATGGAAATATTGCATCTAAGGATCTTTTACAGTGTAAGAAGTACAAAGGTAACAACATTTTCAGTAATGGCAGGATAGGTAATTAACATGAACATTTCCATGGACAAGTAGGTAGTTTGAATGAAATCTTTTAAAAATATGAACACTTAAAGGGGAAAAGTCAGTCTTTGGATCATTTCTTACCTAGATGTGTTGGCTAACTGAAAGAAATATTTAAGGAGATTGCTACTCTCAGGATACTGGGAGGACAAAAATTGGATACTGGTGCCTTCCAAGTGATATGGGTCAGTCTTTGAAAGCTCTCAGGCTTTGCTTGGGACCCCCAAAACGCCCATCATGAAAGTAAGAGAGAACTGAATGTACAATTCCCCACTCTGCTCATATCTATACCGGAAACTCAATAATCTCAGGTCACCCAGATTTCCAAAATTGTGCTAAAATAATCACCTAGATATCTGGTACTAAATATTCCATAGAGGAACAGAAAACTCATCATCTTAAGTTTTAAATTCTAGAGTTTTTTTTGAATTAATGTCTAGCCGAGAAGAAAAGATAACCATCCACTTCTACAGCAGACTCATTGAGAATTAGCAACATTGGATAAATTTTAAAACCACTGAAGCCATAGAAGTTCTAGTGAATAGAAGCCAGAATGCTGGAGAAAACATGCAAAAGTGCTAATATTGCTCCTCTGAGACACTATACTGAGAAAGGCTTGCTTGTAAGCTTAATAAGTTTGGCTGACATCTGGGAACTTGGATTATAATTCCCCCTATTCTCTAACGTAAGATGGAATACTAGGTGCAAACAATTTGTACAAGCTGTCTGGTTTGTGCTGAACACATACTCTATGTTTGGGAATCTGTAATTATGCTAGATGTAAGGTGCCTATATGTCCTGTTCCCAATGCAAGCCCTAGGCAGTAAATAATCTAAGGGCAGACATTTATGTTACACATTAATACTGAAGGAATTAAGCACATCCTGCTTGATTGTATTGGAGAAAATATTCTCTAGATTTTACTTCATGCATTTCACTTTGCTGATTTTGCTCGTATTGTCTTGCTATTATAAAGTATAACCATGAATATGACCGTATGCTGAGTCATGTAATTCCTTCCGAATTACTGAAGTTGAGGGTTGTCTTGAAGACTCAATACAGAAAATAGCTAGAGATGTGAGGAAACATCCTGTAGCTACTTATTCTTTATGGACTTTGCCAGTTTTTTGTGGCACAATCAGGATGAAAAGTTCAGGAACAAAGTTATTACTATGAGTCAGAAAAACAAATTATAATAACCACATAGGTCTGGATAGACAAAAATACTTAGATTCACCAAACCAACCAGCCCTTGGGAAGCTTAAGATGCTTCAGAGAAATGAACCTAATACTCAGTTGGCTTTCCCCCTTTAGTGTTTGCTGAATTCTTGGATTGCATAGAAAAGAAAGAAAAAAGGAAAACTACAGAAAGTCAAAGGAGAGGTATTTCACATATACACATGTGTATGGCATATATATGAATATTCATATACATGTGTATGAGCCAAAATTGGATTTCAGGATCCATTTCAGGATCCATTAAGAGAGAGAGACCTTAGTACATACCCTAGAATTTTAATTTAAGATCTCTAGTTGCTGTGTTCTAGGAACAGGAGAAATCAGAGTTAATTGAGCCTTATATTGAGTCTTACTAGTTTATGGTCAACTGAATTATTGTTGGATTAATGTGAATTATTGTTGGATTAATGTGGTCTACCTGCCACTACTCTTATTCTCTTATTCTTCTGTAAAGGAATACAGTGCTTCCTTTCTACACACACACACACACACACACACACACACACACACACACACACACACATATAAAGATATCATCCAGAGACTTCACAGTGTGTCATACACAATATCTAGCAGTAAATTAAAAAAAATATATATGAACACTATCAAATAACAGAACTATGAGGAAAAAGGCAATAAGAGCAGATTCAGAGATGACCTAGTTATTAGGGTTAGAGATAGAATTAAAAATAGTATTGATTAAAAAGTCAGGCTGGAGAATTGCATGAGAACCAGAATTTGTTTTTAAAAATCATTTTTTAAAATAATTAAAAAAATCATTGTAGTCAATTTGAGGAGAGTGACAAAGATGGTAGTGGAGTAAAAACACTGTGCTCATGTCTGCCATATACTCACAACAAGTTTGAAGCAGAACGAAATCATTAACTCCTGAAGGGAAAACGCACATACTAAGAACAATGTCCAGAAGAGAGAGCTCCTATTAAACAGAGGTATGGGCCAAGTGGGTAGCCAAGTTAGGTGAGGTGGGTCCTGCTTACCCAACCAGCCCCACAGGCAATATAGTGGAACTGGCAGGTATCCCAGCTGTAGTATGCCCAGCAGACCACAGTGAGCCCCAGGGCAGGACCTAAAAGCATCCCAGACCCAGTAGGCCCTGACAAACAGTAAAATAGGCCATGCCAACAGGCACATATGAGGCCAGCTTGATCAAAGGCAACAAAAGAGCCTGACCTCCATGGCAGCTTTTGTAGCAGCAAGTAGAGGGACACTGTTCAGAGAGTTCTGTGTATAGTAGTGGTATTGAGATAGCCCTTGGACAGTAAAAACTAATACAGACTTCAGTAGCACAAGCTCCAAGGAAATTCATACTACATAGAATAGAAACTACGTGGAGAGAGGAACCTGGAGGTTGTTTCAGAGTAGATGACATCAGTGGCAAAGCCGTTGTTCAGTTAAGGACCCTTGGGATTGAGGAACAGGTTTTGCGAAGCTATACTCATTTAAAAGAGGGGAAAAACTTGTGGAAGAATTGGGGTGCTCTACATAAGCCGGGTCTCCAGTAAAAATATATATCAATAGATGGAGAAAAGACATTTGTCAAGATTCAGCATCCATTTATGATAAAAACCCTTAGAAAAAAGAGAAGGAACATACTTGAACATAATAAAGGCCATATATACCAATCCATTACTAACATCATACACTCAATGATAAATGGAAAATTTTCCCTCTAAGATTAGGTAAATGATAAGGATGTACACTATCATCACAGTTCAGCACAATATTGGAAGTCCTAGAGCTACAGCAGTTAGGCAAGAGAAAGATATAAAAGAATCCAAATTGAAAAATAACTAATTAATCTCTATTGGTCAATAATTATACATAGAAATATATACATAGAAAGTCTTAAAGAATCCACTCAAAAAGTATTAGAAATAATGAATTAGTATAGTAAGGTTGCAAAATTAATATTTTAATTAATTTTGAAAAGTGTATTTTCTAATATGCAAATAATTAGAAGAGAAAGAAATCAATAAAACAGTCCCATCTAAGTAGCATCAAAAAGTATTAAACACCTAGGGATAAACCTAATAAAAGAGGTGGAAGACCTATTAAACGAAAACTAAGACATTGCTAAAAGAAATAGAAGGCACAAAGATAGTTCATACTTGTTGACTGGAATAACTAACATTGTTAAAATGTTCATCTTACTAAAGCAGTCTATTCAATGCAACCTCTATCAAAGTTTCAATGGAATTCATCAAAGAAATAGAGCAAATATTACTGAAATTCATATGGTACCACAAATGACTTCAAATAGCCAAAGTAATTTTTTGACCAAAAAAAAAAGTAATAAAAGTATGCTTTTAAACTATATTACAAGTTATAGTAATCAAAAACCTATGATATTGAGTAAAAGTAGACCCATAAATCAATAAATCAATGGACTAGAATTCAGAGCACAGAAACAAACCCATTAACCTATGACAAAGGAGCCAAAAGTATGCAATGGACCTCCATCCAAGTACTAACCAGGCCTGACCCTGCTTAGCTTCTGAGATCAGATGAGATGGGGTGCATTGAGGGTGGTATGTATGCGCATGTTTATTGCAGCTCTGTTTACAATTGCCAAGATATGGAAACAAAGCAAATGCCCCACAACCGATGATTGACTGAAAAAAAATGTGTATATGTGCACGATGGAATACTATGTATCAATCAAAGAAGACAAACATATGTCATTCGCAGCAACATGGGTGGAACTAGGACTCACGAGCAGAAATAAGCCAAAAAGGAAAAGAGAAATACAGGATGATCTCACTTATATGACAGATACAGGGAAAAACAAACAAACCAATAAGAAAAATTAGAAACAACCAATGGGGCTAAAGGATGGAACGAGAGAGGAGGAGGGGAAAGAAGGTGGGGGAGGCAAAGGGCACAAAAGAGCAAGATGGTTGACAGGTGTTAGGGAGATGGGAAGACCCCAGGGCACACAATAATGTAATATATATAAATACACATATCTATGCAAAATTAAAAAAAAATCAGCTGTCACAGAGACAGTCGACATTATCTATGGACATCTCTTCTACCTTATTCCCCATTATACATTCCCAGAAATAATCAGTACACTAGATTTGATGTTTTTCACAGGATTTGATGTTTGAAACTTAAATCACACATATGAGTAAACAATATATTATTTTGCATGGTTTATAATTTTGTAATTATAGTATTGTAATATATATACCTATCTGTAACTTGTTTTCTTCCCACAAAAAAATTAATTTTTTTAAAAAAGAAGTGTACAATGGAGAAAGAAAGGTCATTAACATATGTTGCTGGGAAAACTGGACTCTTGTCATGCTCCAGCACAAAAATTAACTCAAAATAGGTTAAAGACTTGGATATAAAGTCAGAAACCATAGAATATATAGAGAAGAACAGGCAAAACACCCATGACCCCATACTTCAGTTGTGTCTTTAGGGTCTCAACTCCAATGTCAAGGAAAACAAGCAAATATACAAATGGGTCTACATGAAACCATAAAGCTTCTATACAGTGAAAGAAACTATCATTGAAGCAAAAAGACACCTACTAAATGGGAAAAAAAAATTCCCACATCATATATCCAACAAGGGGTTAACATCCAGATTTTACAAAGAAATATTACAATGCAACAAAAAGAAAGCAGAGAACCTAATCAACAAAATGGATAGAAAAGTTAAATGGACACTTTATTACAGAAAACAGCCAACCAGTACATGAAAAAATGTTCAACATCACTTATAAGGGAGATACAAATCAAAATCACAATGAGATATACCACCTCACTCTAGTGAGAATAAAAAAAATCAGAAACCACAAATGCTGGTGAGGATATGGAGGAAAATAACCCTTTTACACTGATGGTAGAAGGCAGACTGATCTAGCCCAATGAAAACCATTATAAAATTACCTGAAAGTATTAAAAATAGATCTACCATATGACCTACTCCTAAATAACTGCAGATACAAAAACACTAATTCAAAGGGATACTCTGATATTCCTTGAACCACTATTTATAATAGCCAAATTATGGAAACAATTTAAGTGCCTAATAACAGAGGAGTGGATTAAGAAGATATAGCATATATACATGATGAACTCTTACTTAGCTATTTTTTTAAAAAAGATGAATTCTTGCCATTTGAGACAATAGGGATGGAACTGAAGGAAATTATGCTAAGTGAAATAAGTCAGAAGGAGAAAAACAAATACTCTATGATTTCAATCATATGTGGAACATAAAAAAACAAAACAAGAATTTATGAGACTAAACCAATAAAAACTCTAGAAATATGACTGTAAAAATGAGGATGTGAGAGGGGAAAGCAGTTGGGAATAGGAATAAAGAGGGGAGGTTGTCCAGTGGTCTTTGGTGACCTATACATGTATTTTGAGACACAATTAGATTTTTTTTCCTAGAAGCTCTATGCCCTAAAAATTAGATATATAGTAGAACAGATTTATAGCCAATGGTGGCAAAGTCTACATAGAACTATATCTCATGTTGTAGAAAAATCCTTTGATTTTTCAGTGTGGGTGTGTAGTTCATTGTGCTTTTGAATACACTGGTGGTGGTGTCATCTTTTTTCAGCTATGAATGGACTCTACAATTCAAAATTCATACAATCTGCTGAAAATCATATTTGATATTTTTTTATGGTATCCAGAAAAGCCACAGTTCATTTTGTTAGAAGGTGATAATACACAGACTTCTATAGATGTTAAGTCTATGTACCTAGTCCATACGGACTAATAAGTTATATCTTCTTTGAGATTTGACCTCCTAGTAGTTTTCGATTTCTACATGACTGTTCTAACAGTCATAGTTTTTCTGTTGTTAAGAATGTCTTTATATTCATTCTTGGGTAGAACATATTAGAACATATAGAACTAGGATTAGACACATTTTAAAGAAATTGGGCTTTAATGTAGATATGTAAACAGTAAGTGATTGTTATGTAAGAATTACATTAGGAATCAATTATCTTGCTGGACAATGCCAAAATTTTCTTTTAGAATATCAAGACTAATTATCAGACAATGTCTGGTATTATAAACAAAACTAAACAGAACTCTAGGATTAGGGTAATTTGGTTGTGATTAAGAATTAACCAATGAACTAAGAAAAAAAACAAAACCAGCCTACATACTGCTACTCTTATTTACAAAGGCCCTGTTACCTGATACCTCCTAAGGTTAAGTTTCTTTACACAACCTTCAAATTGATGGCAACCACTAAGATCCAATTCTAGTAATTATCCCCAGATGCTATCATGTAATGCCAAAAGGTCACAAGACCCTTCCTCTCTGTTCCTGAAGCCAAAATTCACATAAATACTTTGCAACGTTAACATTTCAAAGCAAAGCTGTGAATGTTTTCAGTGCTGATTAAATTAAAACTGAGGTACTCAAAATATAAAAATCTAAATAATTTGCCCAACTTTAACATAATAGAACATAAACAGTAACATTAAATAACCATAGCAACATAATTTCTGTGGCATTTTATAGGTTCTTTTTTGGTGAAATAACCATATTCTTGAAATATGTTTTTATAGTAACTCACTGGAAGTTAACTAAAATTAGTTGGCCAGAAAAACAAGAAAATGTAATGATATATTTCCCAAAGCAACTGAGTTATTAAAGCAAATCTTTATAAATTAAAAAAAATTTACATATTTTAGTAACATTTTACACATCATGTTCTATGTGCTTAATCCTATAACTGTATATGTGCTTCTTGGGTAGCTAGTTATTGTTGTGTACCCTCATTTTGCATATTTTAAACTGTCCCTTTCAGATTAATAAAGATAATTAATATTAAATAGATATTCCTTTACATTCCTTGATACTTAACAGTGGTCTTATATATTTTTCACTGAGTTATATTTTATTTGTGCTTGTTTTCTAGTCTTTTCCCCCCCCCACCTTTATTTCAAGTATTTGTGTCCCTTTATATTTCATTCAATCCATACACAAGTTCCAAAGAGCTACAATGTACCATATAGGCTTCCATAGATCAGGACATGGTTATTTATCTTAAGTGTCTTGATAGAAGCATAATGTGAGTGTGTGGGGGGTGTTCATATGTGACTAATTTTTTCTGTAAGAGCAATGTGGTAAGAACTCAACAGAAGAGATACTGTTTAATTATCCTAAATATAAAAACAGGATTTGCCAGATGACTGGGAGTGAGGAGGTCCATGGGGAAAAGGAACACTAACTAGACAGAGGGTACTGTGGGAAGAAATGCCTAGAAGAATGAAAGACCTGAGCACGCTCAGAACATTATAGGCATCAGAAATTAGGGAGTTGCCTAGACCATCCTTAGGTTCAACAGTTCACTAGAAGGACTCAAAATTCATTATAAGCTATTACACTTGTGGTTATGGTTCTTATAGCAAGTGGATACAAATTGAAATCAGCCTGTGGAAGAGGGTCAGGGAGGGGAGTTCAGAATGCCAATGTGGCATTTCCAGTTGTTCCCTCCCACTAGATTCTGGATAGCACTAACCTCTAGCAATGTTGTGTGACAATATACATGGAGTATTGCCAATCAGGGAAGTGGAAGCTCAGCTGAGCCTTGGTATCCAGAGTGTTCACTGGGGCTTAGACACATATTTATGGTTTACTGGCGGTATGGCTAACTTTTAATCTCTAGCTCCTTTGGAATTCATTCTGTACTAATTAGTTTGACACCCCCCCCCCCAAATCACAGATTGCCCAGTGTGATCGAAGGTAAACAAAGACACTCAGTAGGTGGAGTGCTCCAAGGGCTTAGAGATACTCTTGCAAAAACTGAGGGCAAAGCCAGACCTGTCTTTGCGTAAGGTTGATCCTTAACTGCACAAGGCATGGAGAATATAGAGCGTGTTTGAGGCTGGGAAGGCACTGAAGTGGTAGGAAAGAGAATCACAGATGGAATGACAAATACAGAAAGGGTAAATGCCATTGATAGAAGACACAGATCCAAGACACACATGGAATTAACTAGAATATTTGGGGAATGTGGTTTTCATTATTACTTCCCTCCATGTGGTCCCAGAAAGACCACAACAAGGATATAATAAAACCAAAATCAAACAAAAAAGAAGCCAAACTGTATTGTGGGCAGGAACCTTGGCTGTGTTTCTCGACAGTGTCATGCCAGAATATTTAATCAGTGAAAACTACTTAAATTGAGCAAACAATGAAAGTCACAACAAAAAGGGAACTCAGCATCAGGACTCTCAACAGTCAATTAACTGAAGAACACCAAGCTTGCCAAAAAATTTGTCAAATGGACCTTGCTATTATTATTTCAAAAGAACATACCTTATATGTCTCCCCATTTCTCATCACATTCATAAGTTTTAAAATATTAAAAACAAAATTAAGGCCGGGCACGGTGACTCATGCCTGTAAGCTTCAGCCTATGAAGCGGCCGGGGCTAGGGATCGTGGTTTGAGTCCTGCCTGGGGCCCGTAGTGAGACCTAGTTCCAAAAAAATACCTGGGCGTGGTGGTGCGCACCTGTAATCCCAGCTACCTGGGAAGCTGAGGCTGGGGATTGCTTGAGTCTGTGGTACCCCGGGCAACGTGAGCCTGCGGTTCCACAGGCAAAAATAGCGAAACCTAGTCTCAAAAAAAAAAAAAAAAAAAAAAAAAAAAAAAAAAAAAAAAAAAAAAAAAAAAAAAAAAAAAAAAAAAAAAAAAATGGGTTGGGCAAGAAAAATCTGAGAGCTCTAAGTTCATGTTTTTATTTTGAGGGTAGCCTTCAGACTGATTGCATGAGAATGTAATGTCTTATCAGGTTTCTCTGTTCCATCACTGGAGATTCTAGTTCAGCTCAGCAAGTAAAGGGAGAAAGGGAAACTGAGCCCTGGAACCTTCCTGTTAACAAGCATGTCAGTCTGGATATACCTACGTGTCCTAGAAAGTATTTTGCACACTTGAAATTATTTCCTTATGATGATTTTTAGATAGGTTTCAGGAATACATTTGCTTCTGTAAAGACAAATGTTTTTTCAAAAAGTTGTTAACTCTCCTAACACAGCCCCTAGATTTTAAGAGTCTCCTAGATGGAGTGACTGAGTGATTCTGTGCTGAGGTCAGCTGGAGAGGCTAGGGTAATATGTTGACCTCAGCCAGTCTGGTTAAAATCACCAGGTACTAATACAGTTCTACCCTTTTTACCTTTGTTTCATAAGAAAAGTTAGTTTTTAAAAATTCAGGCATGTCTTGCCTGAACTAAGTAAGGCACAAGGGGAATTTCCACATTTTTCCTAAACAGACCTGTTGTTTGATGGGAGCTTGGATCAACCCTGGCCAGGTCCTAGGCTAGACTTGCCTGTTGTGTGAGAAAAATCTCATCAGCCCTTCTTCACATGTAGTTAGATGAACAAAGCCAAGAGCAGTAAATGATGTGTCCAGGGTTATATCAGTACTTTGAACACACTGTTTGAAATGATTGCTTTTATAGTTCTCTAAGCAGAATTGCCAACTTAAAGGCCGTTAGTTCTTTATGGATCATTGCTGAATAGAAAATTTGTGTTGCTGCAAATTATACATGCATCTCTGCATTAGCAGCTCTACAACCCTGCCTTTCCACCCCAACGTCACCAATCAATGCTTCCAACTTGAGACTTTTCAAATTTTTAATTCATGTATTAGTCATTTTGGTAATTTGGTGTCTGCAAGTGTGTAAGTGTAAATGGTTTGTCCATGTTGACTATAAATCAAGGGAAGTAATGTTCTACTCTTGTATATTTGAAATTTTTGTTTAGATAATTAGGATAATACATTAGGATAATACACTTTTATCAATAGTTTATTACATATTTCTCTCTCTGATTGCTTTTCTTTTAATATGTAATACTATTACAAAATTTTTATAATATATATGGAAGTGACCTCCATTTGTCATATATTGTTCTTTCACAGCTGAGATAAATATACCAGCTTTTGAAACAGCTGAGATAAATATACCAGCTTTTAAAATAGCTTTTAATGTTTAATGCTAATCTATTTTGAATTACTTTCAGACTTAATACATCAAACTTTGATGTATTAAAAACTCTCTGATTTATTCTCTTGAGCTATTCCTAACCCATGTTGCTTGTTTTTAATATTGATATGTCTATTTTCTTGGCTAAAGAGTCTATAGAGATAGAAACATTAATTGATCTGCATATCAATGCCATTAGGGAAAAAGGGTGCCAGCATTATGACAATGATGATATTACTGCTATTGTTATTTATCATCATCATAAAATAATAATGGTACTGCATAATAGTCTTGCTTACAATCTTTCTAGATGAATGTCACTGTTATTTTGCCAGATAATAGGCTGGAGACTATAACTGGAGATTAATTTAATGTAATTTAGAAACATGATAATGTTTTACTTAATCTTCTAAAACAGGAACAAGGATATGTCTTCATAAATTCATATCCTTTCATTTTTTTCCCTGTAAATTAAACATCTTTTATTAGGTTGTAAAGTTAATATTCATGTTAAAGAAATTAGCTATGATTAATATATGTCACTTTTATTAAGTAACTTATATATAAATGAAATATGTTTGTCTTTTTATGTGAAAAACCAGAATGCATGCCATATGAAAATATATCTGAATTTGGGAAAAGATTGGAAAGAGTTATAAAAAAATTAAAACCTATATACCTGAGGTGTGAATCTATTCCCGTAAATTATGCCTAGTATTGTAAACCAATGCTACGTCAATAACAAGAAAATTTTTAGTAAGAAAAAAATTAAGATGTGACATTATAGTACTTATGGCAAACTTTCTTTAATGATAGCAAATTTTTATGAGAAGTAATGAAAGATGCTGATTTTTATAAAAACATGTTTTAAAGTGTGGCTTTCTCTTCAAAACATGATGAATCATGCTCTATTTTACTTTGCATTTCAGAAATAAACATTGTAAGATCCCAAAGACAAATTCTGTAAGGTTTAAATTACTAGACTTTCTTTAGGATTCGATGATTTTTATTTTCTCTTATTACTTATTTTCTTGATTTTATCAGCTTTACTGTTGTATTTACAGTATTTTTATATTTGTTAACCTCTAGATACTAGTAAAATTTGTTAGAATATCAGAAATTTTGATTTCCCCAATCTAATATTTTATAATAAATATTTTATAATAAAATTTTTCAGTATTACATTGGTATGTTGATCCTACAATCAACAATTATATGTATATTACACATAAAAATTTTATTTCTACTATTTTTAACTATTTTTTTCTTGTTCCCTTCATTTGTTCTCAACAAATATTATCCAGCAGTTAATTCTATAAATTCTTACCTCTTTTTCATTATTTGAGCTAGTGGGGTTTTATTAACTTTTTTCTAGAACCAAATATTTATATTATTTACTTTACTTTTCCTTCTCCTTAGCACATGGTTATTCTAATTTTATTATTACCCATATTTTCTTCTGACTTGCTGTTTAGTTTGATTTTTTCCTAATACTTTATTAAGTAGGAACACAGTTAATTTTTTTTCTCTTGTTATTTTTAGTACTAGAGACTTCTGGGACAATACAATTTTCTTCAATATTTTGCTTTTTCAACATCCTACAAACTTTGACAGAATTTATTTGCATGCTATATTATTCTGATATTTAGCCATGCATCAGGAAAGCAAGTAAAACTGTACATCTATTTGGACACTTTTAAACTGTCTTAAGCTTTTGCTGTATATAATTTTATTGGAATCTGAGTATATAGCTAACAGAATTTCTGCCTTTGTATATTTCCAAGTTATATCATTGTTTAAAAAATATGGTTACTTTTTTGTGAAAAATATAACTTAAAAGAACATACATTTTCTTGTCTTGCCTTTAAGTTTTTTTTCATGAATTAAGATATAACTACAACATTTACTATTTTATTCAACTTTAATTGTTTAAGAAATCACTTGTGTGTGTTGTCATTTTCTGATAATGGAGTGTGATATTTTTAATTTTATTTTTATTTTCACTTCTTGAAGTTCTGGCATTTTCTAGTCAATGTATTTTGTGCTATAACATTTGGGGAAAATAACTTCAATATCATTATGTTTTCTCAATATATACTTTATGCAATCTTAGAGGGAGTGTGTTTATTTAGCAACCTTTTGCTAAGAAATCTACTGCATCCACGATTATGATCTAATTCTTACTTTTCATGTATTAAATTTGGACAGATTACAATTTATATCATCCTAATTTTAGCTAATTCTATGTAGTTTGGTTTTTAAATTGTCCCTTGAAGTCATCAGATTTGTTGCATTTACTTGAAATCCAGGTATGTAACTTTCTATAAGAGGGCATTTACCCAAATCACATTTCTTAATTAACTCCTTTGTATTCGTATTATTTCATCCTTACATAAGCTTACATACATTAGTGCTATATTATTATACTTTAATTTTTCTTTTCCTTTAAGAAAAGCTGAAGTTTTCTTGTGCCTATCTCTCCCTCCAACTCCATCCTTAGACAATCACTGATCCACTTTCTGTCACTAAAATTTTGTTTCCATTTTCCATAATTACATTATGAAATTATAAAATGCACACTTTTTTGTCTAACATCTTTCATTCAACATTATTATTCTGAGACATCCATATTATGGTGTGAATTAATCGTCTGGCCTTTTTTATGTTGAAGGTAGTTAAATAGAATCCCAAAATATGGACATACCTTAGTTTGTTCCTTGTTGATGGATGATTGAGTTGTTTCTAGTTTTGATCTATGATCAATCTGAGACGAACATTCATATTCAAATTTTTATATGATTATGTGATTTTTGGGGTTGGGTTGGAGGGGGGGTTGTTGTATTTATTTTTTGCATCTATGCCTAGAACTGTGTCTTTGCCTTTTGGGGCTGCTGTAACAAAATCCACATACTGAGTATCTTTTAAATAACAAATTTATTTTTCAAGTTCTGAATGTAAAGAGCCAGCATAGTTGAATTAAGAGCCTTCTTTAGTGTCTACAATTTCTCCTCTCTGTTTTCTGTTCTTTTGTTTCTACTTTTTAAAAAAAAAATTTCATAGTAGTAGTTCATATTAATTTATGAGTTGGCATTTTAGCTATACTTCTTTGTGTTATTGTTATTTTCTGTGCCTACCCTAGGAATTACAATATGTATCCTTAATTAGAACTTGTCTTAACACAGTGGGTTAAAACCTATTCTGGAAGGTCATCAAGTAGGTATCTATTTATATCTCATTGGCTAAAACAGAGTTTCATGTTTACCTTTATAGCAGTTATTTTCTACAGGTAGAAAGGTAGAAACTGGGTTAGATAAATTAGGGTTCATATTCTGAAATGGAGAAGAAATCCATCAGCACTGACATAGAGGGATCTTTGCCTTTACCTTAATAAACTGGTGCTTGTTTAGGAAAGAAGTAATGTGAGCATAGAATAACCAATAGTCAGTATATGCCACAGTAATTAATTCTAAGACACTTAGTATGTCAATTTGTAACCTCTGTACATTGAACACAATTATTTTTGTGGTTGTTTTTCAATTTATTTTACTAACTAAAGAAAATTGGTCCTCTTAAAGAATTGCATGGAGTCTAGTTTTTGATTTTCCTATACTTCTTCTCCCATTGTGTTGTTTATTTGGGCTAGGAATGCTCTTTAGAATAAAATTTGAAAGGTGTTCAAGACAAAATAATAATTTTTACCTAGTGCTAAGTAAGTCAGTAATGAATGAGTGTATATAAGTAGTTCAATTTTATTCTAGCAAATCAGAATTTCTTCCAGAGAGATTTTTTTGCTATAAGGAGGCAACTGTAATGAAAACAAAAACAAAGCAAATAGAAAAAAGCTTAATTTGTGCCATTTAGTAGTTTCCATTCCCATTTTTAAAAGAAGGTGGGTGCCATAAGCAATGTTATATGTAATTTTGCTTTTAAAAACCTAAGTAATATCTTCAGCATCTTTTACTTAATATGGCTTAGTATACAATATGGATATTCTTGGGAATATGCTTGATTAAAGAAAAAAAGAATTAGCATTTGTAAAGCTTAATTAAATAAAAGCTATTTGGCTTGTGAAAACCAGGCCTGGATTTTGAAAGCACATTTTCTATTTTCTTTTCTTATGAGAGCTTGCAGCACTTCATTAAGGATTATTGAATTATAAATTCTGTAGGCAGGAACTATTTCTTTTCTTTTTTATTTGTTATTTCTTTTTTTTTCTCATGAGTGTTTATTTCCCTAACTTTTCAAATAAGTATTTCCACAGGTAGTGAAGCAATTGTGGATTATTTTTAGTATATATATATATATATATTTATATGTATATGTGTGTATACATATTTTATTGCAGTATTATTGATTTACAACACTGTATATTTTAGGAATACAGGTTCGCATCTCTTCAAATGTATGTTACCACACTATGCTCACCAAAGCATCAATAACAGACTCCACCACAGTCCACAAGACGCCCCTTAACCTTTGCCTTTATTCTCTTCCTCCCCTAAGACTGTGTATTCTCTCTCACTAGCAATGTGTGCATGCAGAACACAGGTCAACCTCACAATGATTTACAATTTAATCAATGTATATACAACATTATCTTGTTGAATTCCAAATAGGTAATCAAAGAAAATTCTCCCATTTTAGGCATAAGGAAGCTAAGGCTCAACACAATGCATAAAATATCTACATTCACTTGATTCTTAGAGGAAACTGAGTCCTGTTCTTCTATCCAACACTCTTCCCTTTACCCCTCTCTCCAAAGCCCTGTCTCCCCTAGCCAACCTCTCACTATACTACTTCCCTGAAGTTGGGTCATGTACAATTTGCAGGGCTGCTCTATGACATGTGAGAAATGCTAAGAGGGAGTAAAGAAGTATTTGATATCCCTCCAGCAAAGGGGTGTTATGCCAAAGCTTAGAAAGAAGTGACCATTTGGAATAGAAGAATCACCCCCAAACAATAGTAATGCTAATTTTGTGTATTGCTATGTACTAGTTGCTTTGTTAAGTCACTGAAATGGACTCTCATATTTAATTCTCATCATGAGAATTATGACTTTGATTCCCCTCATTTTATAGATTAGTGTATTACCATTATTCTTAGTTAGACCTAGCCAGTACTGTAACCTCCTGTCTAGTCTTTTGCCTCCATATTTACCTCTAAATAGTCCATTCTCCACAAAATCAACCAGAACCATTTTTATAAAATGAAATTGGTTTATATTACTCTGTTAAGATCCTCATCTTCTTCTTACACTGAATACAATTTAAATTTTCAGCAGCCACTAGGCACCTGTGCTATGGTCCCATGTACCTCCATAACCTCATGTCTTTCTACTCTATACCACACTCACCTCAATCCAGTCACACTGGATTATCATTCTTGGAGCAGACTGAGCTTATTCCCTTTCAAAGTCTGCAGTTGCTGTTTCCCATCCCCCCAACTATGACACACTCCCTTCATTTAGTCTCTGCTCAAGTTCCACACACCGGAATTCTTTCCTGGTGACTCTGAAACAACTTCTGTTCTTCACGTGCTATACTCTTCTTTAAAACACTAGTATCACTTGTGTTTAAAACACTAATATCACTAGCCTCTCCATAGATATATATCTATTGTTTTTCTTTTAATAAGAACTAGAGCTTGGTAAGTGGGGGTTCTTTCTTATTCACCCCCTTAGAAAACTGTAAGACACTCACTAAGAAGTATCTATTGAATACATGTGGCTTACAGAAGTTAAACCACTTGCTCAGTGCTCAGAGTTAAAATGGAGTGCATTTGTGCTCTGCTCTCCCAGAACATCAGAGAAGACTCCTCTTTGGGAAGGAAAGTAAACACGGATGGCAGGGAAGCTTGGGATAGGAGACAGGAACAATAACAAAAACTTTCTTCTCCTCTGCTGAGGAATGTTCAGTGGGACTTTTCCTTTCAAAAATACTTGCAGAAACTAAATAGAATTGCGAAAAAAGGCAAACCTTATAAGGTATAGATACTATCGGAGACCTTATTAAATCAGGAGTCTGCAGGTATCTGAATCAAAGTTCACTTTTATCCCTGGGACACACATTTTGCAGACAGCTCTATGCATCAGCCTTAGTGCATAATTTTCATACAAAAGAAATTTATGCTGCTGTCAACAGTATGCCCTGTTCTGTTAAAACTTTGTAAGGTCAGTTTGGACAAATTAATTCCTGTTGGTCCAAAAATAATTAAAGCCACCAGAGGAACCAAAATTGTCATCTCTTCATGAATGTTTGTTCTCTTTCACCATTATTAATTTTCCTCTTCCACTCCTTGCCTTGTATTCTTTTGTGCTCTTAAATCCCCAAGGAGTTTAGCTAGCTGCATGTATGTTAAATACTTAAATTAAAAAAAAACTAATTATACAACATTTTTAATGATTTATCTTTTTGGCTAGGGGGAAGCAAGGGTTTCCGACAGAGTAAATCCCCAAATGATGTGGACTCAGTTTCTTGCTGGAACTTGCAAAGCCGATTTAAAAATGAACCTAGTTGTCAGAAGATTGTCTTTAAAGCATAGAAATCCAAGAAGACAGCCTTTAAGAATGCAATTTTGAAGAACTTGGAATCTTTTTCATTTAAATACAATACTAATCACAGAGCTCGTCTAGTAGGAAGCCACAGTGTGTACAACGTAAAGAAATAACAATAAAAACAGCCTCTCTGCCTGGGTGATGTTTGGTGCCATCTTTACCTTATATAGATTTCTGCATGTTACTGTATGAGAAATAGCAGTGTATGCAAGAGCTCTAAAGAGGTGGGTGAAGGATTAACCACAAGGATTAAGTAGAAGAAACACTGGATTTCAGCAGATGAAATACAGTGTCTTCCAAAATGAAATTATGTGTTCAAAGCTTTTCAGGGTTGTTTGTCCCACTGTTGGGAACAAAATAAGATTTATGCAAGGGAAAAATTTGATAAGATGCCTGAAAGCCATATAGTGGTTAAATAAAGGATTCAGAACAGTTTACAAGGTGCGATAAAGCTAAGGGGAGTCTTTAACCCCGGCTGGCCCACATGTCTGTGGGATTCAGAGGTGTGAGCTGGAGGTTTTTGGCATTTATTTGGTCTTTCTCTGCCTTATTTTTATACTTCTATAGTCTTTTCCTGTACCTCTGGAAATCTTTTTTGCAAGATAGTATTTAGTGTAAGTGCTTCAAATGGACCTAAATTTGAATAGAGCTTGGTATTGTGGAGTTATAAATGAAAGAAAATGAAGAGGAATGAACTTTAGAACGTTCATCCAATATTACTTATTTACCTTTTTACCATTCGTAGAATGTGTTTAGTCACAGTGAACACAAATTATAATTCTAGAGAAATTGCTTTATTAAAATGTATTCGTATTTAAATGCTTGGTCAAAAAGAAAAATTCTTTTCACTGTTTAAATTTTTTAATTAAAAGGGAACTTTAAAGATTAAGCCAATCAAAGCCTTTTCTGACATTAAATTAATATAAATGGAAGGATTTATCAGAAAAGAAATCCACATATACATGAACAATCTACATGGGTTACTTTTGAGAATTTGAGCCTAATACAGATAGTTTCAATGTTTGCTTTTTTTTTAAAGTTCAGGATATTTGTGCCAAAATACCCATAAAATAGTTTAATTTTCTGATAATTAATTAATTAAACTGAATTATCATTATAATTATTATTATAATTAATTAATTATCTAATTAATTAAACTGAATTATCTTTCAGTTTAAATGAAAGATAATTTATCACTTGTAGTGTATTCAACCTTGGTAATCATTCCCTGATTTTAATTCTCAAATTCTTGGGATAAAAAGATCTACTAAGCAAACATGTAAATTAATGAATTTCCAGTATGCACAGAGCAAGGTGAGGGATATTTGAAGGGTTCCAGAAAAATGGCCACCTAAAAAACTCTAAGGGCCCTTTTACCTCTAGTGTCTGAAATATACCATTAAACATAATTAAAACAAACAAATAAGCAAAAAACATTGTTGCCTCTGTGGACCCTAAGAGGCTGCCACTCCTTTGGGAGATTTTAGGCAGGCCTCTGAGATGAAAGGTTATGTATCTCCCATCTTGTTTTTCAGGTTCTCACCATTAGCAATGCTCCTGAAAAGGAGCACTGTGATGACTGTGAGGCTAAAGCATTTTTTTTTCTGCAGAGGGGAACCCTGGAATCAGGAGCTTTGGCATCCAGAGGCAGTGGGAGGACACAGAGGGAAGTCACTGCAAGGGAAAGGGGGCTGAAAAAAAACAAACCAATGTGACCTCCTTACAGTTTTATCTCAGAACACTGGCCTTGATTTCTGTAGACTAAACTATTGTGATTGTATTTAGAGGAGTGGGGGTGATGGTAGGAGGTGGGAGAGTGGGATATTCGCTTAGTTTTTTATGAATTTATGTTTTATATTCAGTGAAAAAAAATTGGGGTTTAGTTCAATGCTACCTTGATCATAATTGTTTGCTTCAGCAGACAGGAAGTCTCAGGGCTGGAGGTTGCGGTTTGCCTTCCTTGGTCAAAGAGAACAAGATGGGATTGGGAGATTCTTTGCTTGTACCTTTAACTCCATTGACAAAGTTGATCGTGGGAGTGCAGTAAGAAATCGGTTTGGGATTCTCTTAGTCTTCGAGCTCTGGGACTATATCTGTGGAATGGAAGAGCTTGAGAATGTGAGTTGTTCCCAGAGAATGTAGGGGTGTGGGGCAGCTCCTACTATGGACTCTGAGTCTTTACAACTTACTACAATTCAGAAGGTAAAGGAGAAAAGGCAGGTGAAGATTTGTCAGGTCTCCTTTCCTTGTCATCTAATACGGAAACCCTCATTCATGTTCAACCTCTCCATACACTCCAAATTATATTACTGCTCATCCTCAATATAGTAAGTCCTGGTTTCCTGGCAAAAGAATATATATTTGTTGTCAGTAACAGTAGTTTTACTTTATTTTATTTATTTATTTTTTTGAGTCCAGGTCTCGCTATTTTTGCCTGTGGAACCGCAGGCTCACGTTGCCCCGGGTACCTCAGACTCAAGCATCCCCAGCCTCAGCTTCCCAGGTAGCTGGGATTACAGGTGCATTCCACCACACCCAGCACTACGTGCCCCCTGCGGGACTTGAACTGTCATCACTGGTCCCAGTCGCGGCTTCCTAGGCTGCCGCTTACAGGCATGCTCCACCATACCCGGCCAGTAACAGTAATTTCAAAAATATTCTCATCCATTAATATCTATGGGAACTGGCTCCAAGATCCCTCTGCCAATACCAAAATCTGAAGATGCTCAAGATCTTTATATAAAATGGCAACATTTGTAGATATCCTACACACATTCTCCCGTATACTTTAAATCATCTTTAGATTATTTATCATATCTAATGCAATGTCAGTGCTGTGTAAATCATTATTAGATTGTATTGTCTTAGAAATAATGACCAGGAAACTAAGTCTGCAAATGGTACAGTTATGACCACAACCACCATAGGCCAAACATTTTCCACCTGAGGTTGGTCAAATCTGAGGATGTAGAGTCTGTGGCTATTAAGGGCCAATATTTCTATTTCAGAAACACAGATAAGAGTACTAAATCGTTATTGGCAACTACTCCTTCCTTCTCTACTGAATAAAACATTAATGGTAGGGTAAAAGGGGGAACTCATTAAAAGATATGCTGACAAGGAGCTTCTCTGAACTCAGGCTTCATCTGAACTCTCCAACAACAAAATATCTTGTGGTGGATAAGTGTATAAAAGAACTACATAAAACTAATGTTCTGTGTGTGGAGAACAGTCAATGATTAAAATTTTGGAAGCACAGGTGTAAACAAATCTTGTTTATTATTTTGATGCCTCTACCACTGAAGATAGTGGGTTGTCTATAAAAGTTAAACACCTATTTGAATGATTTTTTAACAACACTCCCTTTTAGCACTCACTTCGTCAAACCTTGCCTCATTGCCTCATTAGGATTATTCATTGCCAAGGTATAAATATGACCCCCAACTTATTAAAGATGACCTTGATCCTGCTTTCCAAGTCCCTGGTCAGTGAGCTGGTTTCTCTCTGACCATATTCAATCTCTTCTGTCTAACTTCTTCCTTCCCACACAGGACTCCTAACAAAACCTGTCCTCTCACACCATAATTCATCCCCAGTAAACAGTCCAACCATAATTGTTCTGTATCAAATCTATCAGAGGAATTTTTGCATCTCTGAATATTTAAAATATATTGACTCTCAAGATACTATAAAAAGTCCATATGCTATTAAATTCCATGTGTAAATTAAAAGAATAAGTCAGTCAGACTCTACTATGTGAATGAACTAACTTCATGGAAAGCATATATCTGTTAGCAGAAAAAAACTTTTAAAAAGTTATTAGCTTTAGCCCACTCACACAACTTTCCTGAGTTGGAGGAGAGTTTATCTATCTCAATACCCAAAACACTGATTATTGCAGTTGTACTAAGAGGAACTAAGAGACCATAAAATCCAATTTTCTCGTTTATTGGATAAGGGAAACAAACAAGTACCTTAATGATTATCTGAAGGTCTCATTTATAGTTAGAAGTGATACAATAAAGAACAAAGCTCTAGACTCTCAAGTTAGTGGCCCTTCTTCCACAAAGCAACTGCTTCTAGAACAGAAGAGGACAAAGAAAGGACATTCACAATTATTGAATCAAGAGTTTAGGAACTACCCAGTTATTAGTAATAATCAACTTCTGGTGATTACTAGGAATAGACTCACATTGAAAAGAAGGAATAAGAGAGACTGTTTGTGTATACTAATATAAAAAAATCTCCAGACATTATTAAATTAAAAAACAATTGCCAAACAATACAGAATTTATGATTCCATTTATGTAAACTAAAATAAATAATGCCTATTTTCTATGAATAATCACTGATAAAGCACTGATAGTGCTTTAGAAGGCTGTAGAAAAGCCTCTGGAATATTGCTTGACCTTATCTGTATTGTATGAATTCTTATAAGAATCTTTATGTATTGATTATCTGAGAATTAATTTAAAAGAGTAGAACTATATTTTCTGCTGTGCTCTAGGTTCCTATCACTATGCATCATGCTGGGAGGGATTCAACTAGTTATCTTCATTCAGGAGAATGCCTAGATTAATCCTGAAGCTTTAGGATGATAGTCTGATACAGAAAGAAAGGAAAGAGTGAGTGCATGTGGATTTAGTTTTATATTACCCCAAACTGCCCATTGCTTTTTCCTTCACATTGATTGCCATGGCATACTGTTACTTCAGGTTACACCAAATTCCTTGATATGGTGAGGATTGGAATATGCATAACTGCTAATAATGAACAGATGAATAGCATTAGCTATGTTCTTTTGAACACCAACTGTACCCCCAGACATCTTTCTAGGCATCTGCAATGCACTATCATTCTTGTTTCATTTTCATGACCAATATAAGGTAAGTATTATAACTTTTGTATTTGAGATGAGAAACTTAGGCTTGAAGAAATCTGAACTGGCTGCAGCTATATGACTGGTGGAGGGGCCCAGATCTGCCCAAGCATTTTACTCCATGGCATGTACCAAGCCCAGGTGGCAGTGTTCTTGCACTTGGAAGAACACAGATCTTCAGTTCCTGTAGGAGGAGTACAGCCAGCAAGGAAAATTGCATCCATCTGAACTGGAATATGTGTGCCTGTAGAGAGACTGGCTGTCTTGTCTGTCCAGTACTTTCCAGTACTTCCTCCTTAACTCCTTTAGCCTTCCATTTCAGATTTCATTTACCTCTTTGTGCTAAATCAAGAGCATAGTCCATCAGGTATGTGCAGTGAGAGGGGTAAGTATTCTCCTGTGGAGCATAAAATCCCACCAATTATTATATATAAGCTTCTCAACAATTCCCCAACTCCTAACCCCTCTTACTTGAAACAACAGTAAAAGTCAACACAAAAACCAAACAAAAAAATCCCCATAAGTAGAAAATCTTTTAAAAGAGAGAAAGACTGACTTCCAAGAAACCAGTGAATCATCCCTTTTCTCCTCTTTTAGATTGACTTTAGGTATGTCAGTTTTGCTCCTTAAAAGTATTGAAAACATAAATTAATACATTTTGAAATGATTTTCATAATTTATGTAGACAAGGGTGCTTTTGGGGAAACTGGTTGTCATAGAAGAAATAATTTTCTCCCTGCTCCTCATTTCTAGCTAAAACCTGGAAATTATTTCATTGTTTCTCTATTCATAATCAAAGCATTTATGATTTACCATTGAAAGTTTGAGGTGGATCACCAGAATCTCTGCTTAACTATATATACATATACTTATATATACATATATACATATACTTGTTTGTATATACTATGCATGTATATTTGTGTGTACATCTATACATCCATACCTTAGTGTATGTGTATCTTTTGATGAAATACTATCAAATTCTTCTTGTATTTTCTGGTATTATCAAGTTTCTGCCTAGAACACTAAATTCACTAAATTCACTGAAGAATTTCTGCTTAGAGAAATTACCAACAGTTTCAAAGTTGTGCTACTTTTTGCATTTTTGGGAAATATTTTCAATATTCCAAAATTGACAGAAAATTGTTTCTTTTTGAACTACCTGCTCCCCACTCCTCCACCCCCCCCCCTTTTTTTTTTAACTCCATGTGGCTTAACAACTGTCCCTACATCAAAGAAGCTGGAATGTGTCCTTTTTACTTTTTTTGTCTTACAATCTGGTGGATTCCTATATTTTTATACCTGTAAATATAGCAAATGGGCTCATTCCTCTAATGCCTCTTCTGTCCTAGACCCTCTTGCTATGCCCCGAGATAGGGTGATTAACAGATAGGGTGATTAATCCACCCCTTATTCTTCCAGTCTGCAGGTCTCTCTCTCCACTGAGCTCCCCAGTTATCAGGATTATAGCACCATCAGGTAGGTCTTCACAAATGTGTGCTACCATACACGTTTCTGAAAGCACAGCTGGTAAAACCATTTTACTTTACCTGAAGTATTTGTAGCAACATTTGAACAATTTATCTGGAATGCATTGGATTGAGCATTTAAAATTTTTTCTTTCTTTGGTAGTACATTTAATACCTTAGACTTCTCAACTAACTTTGTCATTAACTGTAGACTAAACATGGAGGGAGTTTTAAGAATCTGAGCTGAATTGAGAGAAATATTTTAGGTAATTACTGACATGAATTAGGGCCTCGGAATCCTGTACTCAATTCTCTGAGGTCTCAGGAAAGGAAAAAAAGATTTTGCTCATCTGCAGTTGATACTGAATGTCATCCAGTAAGTTATGAAGCAAAGAGGTGAAAGGTCCCCAGGTCTACCCTCTTCCACCCAAAAAAATACTGATTCTTGAAATTTCCATTAGAAAATGGAATTCTTCTAGTTAGGTTGATGTTACTACTGGAAAAGAGACCAAACACTCTAGAAGGACCAGCCTAACACTTGTGACTGGCCTTCATCTTGAGTAGGATTAGTCAGTAAAGGGCCAAACACAGTTTGCTAAGGGAACAGGGCCAACAGGTGAGCACTGGTGCTTCAAAAGGGGAAGGGAGGAGAAGAGAAAGATGCTAAGCAGCCAGGGCTGGACCTGGAGAGTCAGCCATTCCACAGGAGCTCTCTCAAAGCACGGATGCTATCTGGAGACTTATTGCTACTCAATTTGCAAAGAGCCTTTTCTTTTTTGCCTCTAATGATTTCTGACATATTTCAAAGCACAGAATAAAACTTTAAGAATTTTAACAAATGTTCTTGTCTGTGTCCTAGGCTTTTATAAGATAGGGATCTTTTGCTTATCTTTTAGCCATCTTTTTTACCTTTTTGCCCAAACTGAGGCAAGAGATGTGTCCACTTATCCCAGACCAGCAACCTAGAGGCACAAAAACCACCTTCCTGACCCCTCAGGAGGTATTGGAATGGGAGGTCACTGTAGTAAAAAAATGCTGATCTCTTCTTCCCATAGTCTACAGGAAACATTTGTATTTCCATCACTTCTGCAAAAAGTGTCCATAGCAGCAATGCCTGCCGGTAGTTCAGGAGTTCTGCTTTGTAATTCGGCTTCTGGGAGTCCAGTAAACCATTAAAACCTCCCTGCTGCCTGTGTTCAGTAAGAATATCCTAAACGTTTTAGAAGTTTCTTGTTTAGATTTTAGAAGTACAATAGTCTTTAGTAGGGGCAAGCATTTGTTTCTTAGGGATATATAGTTATCAAAATGTAGTGAAGTTTTTATTTATGACTGTCATTAGTTATACTAAACTAAATAAATTCACCCTGTCAAAATCATTCAAATCAGAAAACTAACTTGTTAAAAATGGACAATTGTATACCCATTGTTCCTGGGTCAAATGGCAGCACATCTAACTTTGTCCAAACATCTCTTTGACCATTTTTCATGTGTGATAAATTCATGAATCTGATTATAGTCAACTGAATGTTTTCCCCAAAATAATTGGTTTTGAACAGTCGTAATGGAACTATTATCAGTTGAAAAAAATTTCTATGACTTTATTCATATGCAATAAAACCCCTGTAATTGATTGCATGATTAACTTTCTGCATTTGAATAAGTGAAATATTAATGGTCTTAGAGGAATCCAGTTGGGAAGAAGTTAAAGCACATTTACTGCCTCCTGTTTATGAATGCACTATAGTAGCTCAGATGTATTTTTCATTACCAAAATCTTTTCCTACTGGTATGTAGTAATGGTGGGAGAATTAAATGACACTGAAAGTTCTGGAAATGAGGAAAAACTGAGTAGAACTGCAATCTGCAGGCGAATACAGAAAGAGAAGAGTAATTTAGGTAAGTCTCTGGTTAGACATTAGTCTAGGAAGCTCTTGTGGAGAAAAAGGGCACAGTGGCCCTGTGGAGGGGATACCATTGCACTCACAGCATCAATCTGAAATTGCACACTTCCTTTGAGTAGAGTAGTTTCAATTAAGTAAAATGGGAGGTTAAAAAAATAAGGAAAGATAATTAAGCAACATTTTTTCTTTTATATGGCAATGTTCTACAAAAATCTCAATTGATTTCATTAATTTAAATGTCAGGAAACAATTAGTTTTGTTTTCCCATCTCTCTCTTCCAGGGTACGGATGCATCTTAATTTTTCCTAATATATTTAAGAAGTTTTGACTGTTTCAGGTACACAATTGGTATTGTACTTACCACAACTGTGAGCAAAAAATGACATCTCTCATTCATTTGTTCACATTGTTACATATGAATTATGGATTGCGATGTGTAAGACCATTCAGGGAGGGAAGATAAAGTTAGGTCTCTAAACTAGAGATACCTGCCTCACCGAAGAGTGCTTTACTCCAAACTAAATGCTGGAGATCTTTGCCTCACTGTCTAATAGAGAAGAGGATAATACATCATGAGCTCAATTCTAAATAACTTTCAAAATGGGAATTCTCACAACACTTTTGAGATATGTAGTTAAGTTTCATTGGTGATTTATTATCATTTTAATCCCTAAGCTTTATTCAAATCTTCCCAGGGGATCTCCAAATGTGTAAAACCTCCTTGTTGCAGGAGGAAGGGATTGTGGACTATCCTTTTTGATTAAAAGGAGGAAAAAAAAAATAAAGCCAAACCCCAAATCTGCCCTTGCTCCAAAAAAATTTTTAAGTAGAAGTTCTCTTCAAAAATAAAAAGATGTTTGATGGAAAATTAGAGGAAATTAAATATGGACTAGTGTTCATAAAATATCAGAGATTAGTAATATTTTTAGTATGGCTAGGATGTTGTGGTTGTGAAATCAGGTAGGAAAACAGGTAAAGTAGAGAGCTTTTTAAAAAATGTTTATTTACATATAAATTTCACATCATTGTAATCCCAGGGATTTACCTTTCCCACCCTTTCCACCATTCCTACTCTTCCCCCCCTGCCCAAAGTTGTGCACTTCAGTTTGGTGCTTAGCTTATTTTTTGACTTTTCCTCATGACTTTTGTTTATTTTCCCCCTATATTCCATATATTAGTGAAACAATTTGGTTTCTGTCTTTTTCTTTTCAACTTATTTCTGCTAATATGATTTCTTCTAAGTGCATCCATGTTGTCATAAATTCATCAAATTTGTCATTTTTAATTGATGAGTAGTATTCCATCATGTATATATACCACATTTTTTTTTATCCAGTCATCTGTTTTGAGGCATTTAGATAAGCAGAGAACTTAACTAACTTACAAATGGGAGCATTTGGCCCTTTAAATCCAACCACTAATCAGGTTTGTCCCAGCCCATGTGAGCAGTAGTAAGACCACACTAACCTTAAGAAGAGGCAAAACAGATTTACTCATTAAAAGACAAAGAAACAAAGAGTCACTAAAGGTCGAAGGGATCCCTGTGGTAATCTTGCCACATAGTCCAGTCTCTAGTCCCAAAAAACTGCACATGGATCCTTAGTCACATGTGTGTCCACAAAATGGTGCCTGTCCCACCTTCAAGCCAGATGAAGAAATCAAGATGGCATTGTGACCCTCTTCCAAAGGTACAGCTATTCATTCAAGCAAAAAAACCAAAAAAAATAACAAAAAAAACAAAAAAACAAACCAAGATGACATCGTCAATCCTCCTTCAAAAATGGGATATTCAAATTCAACAAAGAAACTGGGATGGCATGGTTGATCCTCTTCCAAAAGACACAGCTCCAACATTATTTCAGCTTCAACTCTAAAGTGGCCTAAAAACAGCAAGTCTCACTCAATACAACAGCAGCAACCACTTCAGACATCTCACAATGAAAACAGCAACACAGCAAGTTCTCTTCAGGTCTCTAGACAATGTCCAATCTTCACAGATTCAAAGTTAAACCAAATTCCAAGTACCAAATTTCAAAGTCAGTTTACACAAGCCACCAGCTTCCCCAACATGCTTTCCTGGGCTCCTCACTAGCCTGGGCTGGTGATAGAAACCTGTAATGTAGCTTCCTTCCCTTCCCTGTTGCCACACATGGCAGTGGTAGCTCCAAGGCCTCTAGCCTCTTATTGCTTCTCTGCTCTCCCTTCTCCAGCTTTCTCCTTCTCTCTTCTTAAATCCCCTCTCTCTGTCCCTCTGGAGAGAAGCCTTGACTCCCCTTCTCCAAGTCTTTGCTTACCAGGGCTCAACGGCTGCCATTCTAATGCACCATTACAATGCTGGGGGCCATAGTCCCCTCCCCCCTGCAATTTCACCACAGCACCCTTACTAGTTATGAAGGCAATGTTTTTGTTTTTAGGCTATATATTCTGAATGGTGATCTGTTATGATGTCTACTTACACACAGAAATTTAAAAAAATTGGTACATGTTAGCGATAGTTAAAGTTAGATACTGGGTGTGTAGGCAGTCACTGAACCAGTAAATAAAGTCTAAGCCTCAGCTGGAAATGATTCTGGGTGCAAGTAAAAGAAAACTGACAAGAGGTAAAATTTTATGACTATTCATTACTCAGTAAGCAAAATAGTTCAGCAACTCAGTGATACTGTCAAGATCCTAACTTGTCCTGCCCCTCTGGCCAGTCACCAGCAGCTGTCAATTCATGCTTGCGAAGCAACCGCTGCAACTTCAGGCATTGCAAGCACCTGCAGGGATAAGGGGATGGAGTAGAGATGTAATAACATCAAGATTTGCACTTGTATTTGCTTTTGTTGGAAAGCAGATTCTTCCCAGGAAACCCCATTTAACTTTTGATTGCACATCAGTAGCTAGAACAGTCATGGACCAACTCTAGCTTTAGAGGGCCTAGAAGCTATATCACAATAAATGACTTCCAGCCATTGTGATTCATCCCCTGGGCTTTGGGTATGCTTGCTTTCTTAAAAGGAGGGGACTATTTTAAAAAGAATCAGGAAACAGGGCAGCTACTTTCCATTTGCTAAGCAGATGCCTCTTTCCTCTAGAAGAGAAATTGTTCTGTTTTACTAGGTAACAGACAGGGTTTCCAATAAAAAGAAAGTAAAACAAAAATTCATTATGCACTACATCATGTGGATGTTAAACAGAATGACAAATGTTTCAAAAGAGACTAGTTTTCTCATCTTCCTGTTCATGGTCTCCTTGGTCTTGTAAAACAGAAACTTCTAACCATTTGTGAAAAATAATTCTTGTTTCACTTTCAAGTTTGGCTATACTTTTCAATATACAGTTTATTTTATTTTATTTTTATTTATTTTGAGACTAGACTCGCTTTGTTGCCAGGGAAACCACAGGCTCACGTTGCCCGGGGGTTACCATGGACTCAAGCCATCCCCAGCCTCAGCCTCCCAGGTAGCTAGGATTACAGGCTTGCGCCACCACGCCCAACTATTTTTTGAGACTAAGTCTCGCGATGTTGCCCCTGCCGGGTCTCAAACCCGCAAACTCAAACAATCCCTAACCTCGGCCGCAGTGCTGTGCAGGCTGCGATTATAGGCACACCCTATACAGTGCCCGGCCCTATACAGTTTATTTTAAAAGATTGTTTCAGTGTGATAGATGATGTGCAGCATGACAGAATCGATACTACTACGATTTACAGTATGAGCCACAATTGATTGAGTGTCCTTTACATGAAAGGCACAGTCATAAGTGGATCACAAGTTTTCTTGTTTGCGCAAGAAGGATTTGCGGGGTTGTTATAAAAAAAAAAAACACCCAATTCTGTCTGAGTCATTAAACTTAATAAAGAAAGAGAAAAGAGAAAGCTTTCAACCATCATTCTAATTTCTACTTCCTCCCCAACCTGTGTGAGATCAGTAGGATACTCTTGACATGTGGACTTTTTTTTAAAGAGAAAAAAAATTGTCAGTGTTAGAAATCTACCATTAACAGTAATATTGAACATTAATTTGGTATTCCTGTTACTTCAAACAACAATGACAAAAGCCTCACAATTCATTTAAAGTTGGCAATTCACTTTGAAGAAGCTGCATACATTGTCATGTTCAGAACTTCTATTGTCTGAAATTAAAAATGACTGTGTTCAGATAAGTGAACTTTTAAACAGAAACTCAATTATTCATCATAACAAGGTAGCATGATAATTAGAGTTCCCTTCTATCCCTTTCTCTATGCCTTGGCGTAAGAGTAGTTTGCTTTTTTTTTTTTTTTTTTTTTAAGAAAGGCTTTATTTTAATGTTTTAGAATACTCAAGATCAGTAATAGCACTGGGATCTTCTTTGGGTATCCTTGGAAAGTATAAGATTGCATGACCAGGGCTCAGGTCCAGAAGTCCCTCAACACTACAATGGCCCATTTGTCTGATGATTTGACATTGATGATTAGCATCTGCCTTACAATACTCTGAAGTAGCATTCTATTTCCTCGAGTCTTAGGACAAGGAAGTGTTATCCAGAAAGGGGGTCAGGCTTCTTTACTAAAAATCCTTTACCAGATTTTCCTGGAATAGAGAAGAAAAAAACTTCCAATCTGATACAAAATGGGCAAAATCAAACTTTAAGCAACCACACACTAGTTACCTTTGTCATTCAGATACATGCTGCTTATCTGTCCCAAGGTCCTCTCCCAAACTAAAGAAGAAAAAAAAGGAACTTTAAATCTATCTCTTTAAGGATTCTTACAGCCTGCAGCTCTTGGTATGTAATTTCAAAGCTAGACCTAACTCTCAAAGTTACTAAACTATTTCTTACTACCTAAGCAAGTAAGAAAGTGATTACCTAAACATGGACCACAAAATTAGCATATTAAAACCCCAGTTACCCCAGTACATGGGCTATAAAATAAACATGAAAAACCCAGTTACCCCACATGTCCAAACTGTCTTTTCAGTCTCTGGGCATCTCACCAAATGTCCAAGTAGAGTCCACAAGCATGTGTTCTAAAACGGCATCTTTCTTTTTTCCTTTTTTCCTTTCTGCTCTGGCTTCCTCCAAACATGAAGTCCAAGGCGTGGTGGTCTTTTTCTTTTGGCATTTCCCTCAACTTTAGGCAGTAGAAAAATGCCAAGATACAGGAACCAAAATCAGTTCCATTTTTTTCAGGCCTCACAGCCTCTCCAAAAGTTTTTGAGTCAAATTGTTGGAGGGTACCCCCATTAACATAGGTGATAATAGCCCCCCAAAAGTTACTTTCTGTTGCTTTAGAATTGTAAATTTCAAAAAGGTGTGGTGATAGCCTTAATGGCCTTCCTTAGAATTTCCTTTCAGAACAATAGAAGGGGAGAGGAGGAAAGAAAACAAGGTTTTTATAATGTGACATGATTGACAAGGCTGTTCCCAGAAACATAGGAAACAACAACAACAACAAAATGGTATAAAAAGAGCTTAGAATAAAGACAGAAGATTCAGTCATTTTGGAAGAAGAGTATGAGCCAGCCTGTATGGCCATGCAGACTGAGCCTGTGGCCTAGGGCCCAGGCTGGTGAACTCATTGCTTTAACATGCATAAGCCAACTGTATATGCTGAAGGAATCTGAACTCGGAATTGGAGTTTGTCATATGTAGTTGACTCAGATGTTTTCGGAGAGTCTGTGAGGGGGCCTGAGATGGACTTGCTATTGGTTCCTGTGCCTTGGAGTCTTTCTACTGTCCAGAGTTAAAAAGGATACCACAAGAAGAAGAAAAACATCACAACTTCGACTACATGCTTGGAGAAATTCAGAACACACAAAAGAAGGGACAGAAGTATGTCTTGTGTTTGGAACATGTTCTGCTGAACTCAGGTTGATTGAGCGTGTGGTGGGGTGACCACGGACTAAAGGACAGTTTTGGACAAAGGTGGGGCAACTGGGTTTTTCATGTTTAACTTGTACATATTTAGGTAATCACTTTCTTGTTTAGTAATAAATAGTTTCATCAATTTTCAAGTTTTCTCTGACTTTGAAAGGTCTGGCTTTGGAATCATATAGCATGGTGGCTACTGAAGAACCCATAATTTAAAGTGTTTTAAAAGTGCCCCCCCCCCCTCAGGAGAGAGATCCAGGGCAAGAAGCAGATATTTGAATAACAAAGGTAACTACTCCATGGAATCTTAAAGATTAACAAAGGCTTTTGCCTGGTTAGTATCACATTGCAAAGTAGAGAGGATTTTCCCTGGTTTAGGAAAAGCTGGCAGGAAAAAGGATTTTTAGTACAAAGAAAGCCTGCCCCCCTCTCCTAACAACAAAACTAGATAAAACAAGCACCAAAACAGAGTTCAAATCTCCAAACTCTTTAGACTCCTTCAGCACACACACTCAGCTTATACATACTAAGGTCATGAGTTCACCAGCCTGGGCCTAAGGCCATGGGTCCTTGGTCATTATGGCCAGGCTCACATCCTCCTCCAAAATGGCTGAATTGCCTTTATTTCTCTTCTCAATTTCTTTTATATCTCCCCTTTTTAGATTTCCTGCTCTTCTGGGAGTGAGTCTTGTCAATCATCTCACATCACAAAAAACTTGTTTTCTTCCTCCTCCTCTTCTATCCTTCTGAATTGAAAACTATGAATTGTTTTTTTCTTTTTGAGACTAGGTCTTGCTATTTTTGCCTATGGAAACACAGGCTCATGTTGCCTGGTCTACCACAGACTCAAGCAATCCCCAGCCTCAGCTTCCCAGGTAGCTGTGATTACAGGCGTGCACCACCACACCCAGCTATTTTTGGGGACCAGATCTCACTGTGTTGCCCCGAGCAGGAACTCAAACCGTGATCCCTAGCCTCAGCTGCTGCATAGGCTGAAGCTTACAGGCATGTGCCACCATGTCAGCAGAAAACTCTGAATTCTGATGAAGACTAAGCAACTGGAGATTTTCTTATCTAGGCCTGAAACAATCAAGTGAGCAAGTTAAATCTCCATAATATTACCAGGTCATTCTTGAAATTTACAATTCTAAAGCAAAGGGGAAATATCTCATATTTCCCTAGCCACACATGTTACTTATCAATGCACAGCATCAATTATGTTAATAGTCAATAGCCTCCAACAGAAGCGTAGGCTGACAGCACTCTAGGGCTTCCCCATATCTTCTGGTCATTTGTTCTCTAAAACCAGCCTGATGGAAGAGTAGCTCAGCAGACCCAAGGTTATTTGACAGTCTGGGATGGACTAATCAAGAGTAGTGACTAGAGGTGAAGTGAGTGGGTACACTGTCAGGAAACTTGATGAACATCTTTGAATGAATGGATAGGCCAAGAAAGGCCAGAAGAACAAATGAGCATCTAGATAAGGAGATGGGATTTAGAGCAAGAACAGATTGTCAGAAAGTAGACTGAACCAATACCTGGAGCTTTCAGGTCTTCTATGGCACCTCTTCATTTACTTAAAAAATAGTTTTGATATCTGTTATGTGCTAAGGACTATTATTGGAACAGAGGGTATTATGGTGAATAAAACAAGATCCCTCCATTGATGGAGCTTATATTCTAGAGCTGACAGCAAAAAATAAACAAGATACAAAAATGTGCTATCAATAAATTAATAGTATATTAGATAGTGACTGATGGTAAAGAAAAAAATAAAACAGCAGAAGGGGATGAGTGTAAAAATGCTATGCTTATAACACAATAAACTTTGGCCCAGCCTGGCTGTTTATATTTAAATCAGCTAAAATCAATTTCAGTTCTCCAGTGACATCAGCTATACTTCCATTGTGCAGTAGTTACATCATGGCTATGTTATTGGACAGTGACGATACATTTCCATTATTGCAGAAAGCTTGATTGGTTAGTGCTGGTTTAAGGAAAGCAATTTTTAGAGACTATACAACGACCCACTGAAAAGATAACTTTTGAGAAATGACCTGATAGAGCTGATAGGGTTGAAAGGTAAGTTACATACTTCTCTGGCGGTGGAGGAAATATTTCAAACAGAGGGAACAAGCACAACTGTTCAGAGACAGGGATGAAGCCTGGTGGATGAAACATATCTGTGGGGGCAAGAGTAGTAAAAGATGAGGGTCAGAGAATTAAGTAATGGGGAATTGCTCCTGTGGGGGCCACATAGCCACTATAAAGGCTTCTATTTTACGCTGAGTTGGGAACTTTTTTTTGAGCAGAGCAGTTATAGGAGCTGATTTTGGTTATTACAAGGTTCACTCTGGAACTATGAGACACATTGACAGTTGGCCAAGGAAAATGTGGGAGATAAGAAGTTATTGTCACAATCCATAGAGCAATGATGGTGATTAGGTTGGTAGCAGTGGTGGTGAAAAAGGTGATCAGAATTTAGAATAATCTTTGGAGATTTAGGCAACATGACCACTGATGGGCTGTGGAGTGTCTATGAGAGAGGAGTCCAAGGTTTCTTGGTCTGAGTATATGGAAGAGAGGGTATTTTCACTTACTGAGTTGGCAAGACCAGAATGGGAAGGTTTGAATGAGAGGTCTGCAGTCAATTTTGGATCAATTCTCTTTAAAATGCCTGCAACGGAGATGGTGGGTAAACAGATTCAGGAACCTATAGTTCAGATAGAGAAGTCTTGCAGGAATTATAAATTTAGGACTCAACAGCCTTGTAAATGTAATTTTAAATCATGCAGCTGCTGTCACACCTCCCAGAGAAAGCTTGAGCTCTTGGACTTCTGGATTTGGACAGGGTTTGCAGAGGAGTCCACGGATGAGAAACACCCCCCCCTTCCAGTGGCCCCCTCCTTTCAGACTCATTGATAAGGAGTCTGGTTCACACCATCAGGCAAACAAACCCAAACCTGGATGCCTTGTGCTCCCCTTCCAGCCACCCCCACTCACAGTAGCGGTCCAGTGGAGCCTTGCTGTGGCTGACCAGGTCCAGGGATGCGCTCTGGCATAAGAGCAGGTGCAGAAGAGGAGTCTGGAGGGCAAGCATGGAGTGAAATGCATGTGTGAACAGAAAAATTTCCATCCCGCAGGGCACTGGCTTCAGGCTCCACTGGCCCCAATCCAAGGGGCGTGGACAGAGCAACTCAAAAAAAGCCACTATTCCAGTGTCCTCAGGTTCCTAGTTTCTCCCAAAAGTGTTAAGGTGTCCAGAGTTCAGCCCAGAAGACTATCGCTGCCAGTTCCTCCAGTCTGGAAGGCATTGACAACCTTGAGAAAAGTAGATGTGTAGTGAGGTAAAGATGATAGCTGGGCAGAGAGAGTTAGAAAGGGAGCAAGAGTATGCAGTCCTTCCAACTTATGGAGTCGGGAGCTGGGGTAGTAGCCTGTGATGGAGGCCAAGATAAGATTTTTTGTTGGTATTGTTTTGTTTTTAAGATGGTTGAAATTGCAGCTTGTTTGTGAGATCTGGGAGAGAGGACGTTCAGTGATACGTGAGAGGAAATGGAGAAATTCAGAGCTGGTCCTGGAGGGAGAGGGGTATAGGTGTATTTGCTGGGAATGTGACAGGTGCCCACAGGATTAGGAGGGATTGTAGAGCACAGGTGTGGGCAGGTAGACAGGGTCAGTGATGGGAAGGGAACCCTGCATAGCCCTTCTTTCGTGACCCAGTGAACAAGGTCATCAGCTTTGGGGGGGAGGGTGGAAAAGGTTTCAGGAAAGAAGCTATTAAGAGAGTGAGGAAGTAGATGGACAAGAAAAATATAGTATAAGTGTGATCAGCTGAAGGACCCACTTACAGTCAGTGATGTGTGAAGTGGTATGAGCCATCTACCTCTGACTGACGCTCTCCTCAGGCTGACAAGATGGAAGATCTAGAATAATTTCAGGCAACTTTCATGTGGGAGGTCAACTTCCAAGATGTCTTACTGCCAACTGAGGACCAGTGGGACTGGCCTGGTACCAGTCAAAGACACTATTCTTCAAAGTAGTTTTCATCAGTCCAGCATTTGTCCAGTGCTAGGGTAGAGACATGAGGACAAAACATAGATGGCCCCACTGAGGTGGTGAAGGACTGGAATGTACCTGAAAGAGGCCCCAGAATGAGTGATTGCTACATGTGTGAAGGACCCCAGATAATAGCCTGCCAGATGTGGGGGCATGGGTACTGGGTAGTTCTCTGTGTCATAAAATGATATGTCCAATTTTGATGTTCTTCCTCAGTACCTGATGCTACCCTTTGAGTTCTAGAGGGTCTTTTGAACCATCTGGTTCTTCCATTTATGACTTGTTGGTGAACCTAGTGGTCCTCAGGTCCTTATAATAGGAAACTGGGCTATAATTCATTGTCTGTTAACCCTGGACCAGAAAAGTAAGAACCCTCTCTAACTTCTTTTTTAAATCACTTTATCCCTAGTCTCAGACAAATTACCTGAAAAGTAGTGGCGTATAGATTTTGTATGTGTGAATACATAAAAAAGGAAAGGAGGAAAGGATGAAAGTGGGTCTCTGCCACTATAGTATGGGTAAGATTTGCAAAGATGGACATGAATTGCAAAGATGGACACTACACAGGTGGTGACCTGTGTAGAAGACATAGCAATGCAGGGAGGTGGAGGGTAATGGGAGCAGATCAAGAAGACTTTTAATAAGGCTCTTTAAAATGAATAAGACATGGAGGAGGTTGCAGGGGAAGACCAGGGAGACTGGGATGTTACTGACTGGCACAGAGAGCAATGGGTGCAGTTTGTGTGAGGGTATCAGGAATTTTAGAATGACATGATGATCAAGATGGACATAAGGAAAGCGGGAGAGAGGTTTTCTACATGAATGGCTGAGACAGATGGGCCCATAGCTCTGTGGGTATAGTGGGTGTGTGTAAAGGACCAGAGATGTAACCCCTACAGCTGAAAATTCTTCCCTCTTCCTTCTGAAAAAGAGGGAATACACTTCTAGATTTGCTTCATTTTCTCCCTCTTTTGCTCTCCTTTAGCCTTTGCACTTTATACCCCAACCTCTGGTTTTCCTATGTGCAGTTATACATTTTCTTCACTCCAGACCTTTGTACCCTTGGTTTTCTCAAGCTAGAAAGTGATCTCCAACCTCAAACTTTCTTATTAGTTCAACTTCTTCCTGGACCTCAGATTTTACTCAGGTGAAATGTCCACTGTGACCTCCTTTTCTACCTTCCCAGCTTAACCTGGCTCTCCTTTCTACTTTCTTTCATTGTACTCAATGTTGCATCCTTGAAAGCTCATATTGCAGTATGTTGCCTTACTTACTTGTTCTCTACCTCTAGACATGAGAGCGAAGATAAGGTTGAATATTTCCCTGTGGTCACCCAGTGACCAAAAGAAAAACAGAAGCTCTGAGAAGCCCTTAACTTGTTATGTATTTATTTATTTAAATTTTTCTTATTGTTTGCTTACATAGTTCGTGTTTGTAGTCATGGTCCTCCCTCCTTCTCCCTCCTCTTCTTCCCCTGAACCCCCCTCTGGTCACTCCAATTTCTTTCTGTTGTCAGTTGTTGGTTGATGATTGGCCTATTGGTCTCTTTGTGTTCTTTTCTGAAGCAGTGTCCTTCGGGGTGAAGTCCTGCATTCCTGGGGGACTGCAGACAAGGCTGATCAGATCTCTGTGAATAACCTTAGGGGAGGTGGTCCTTCTGAGCATGTCGGCAGATCTCTTGATCTGGTGTGTGTTGTGATTGGTGTGTGTTGTGGAATTTCCTGTGGTGGAAGAGAGAGTCTCTTTTTCTCAGGATCCTTATGATCTCTGGTTTCAGTGTCTCCTTGTTCTTGTTGGTTGTCTCACCCATTCATTCCATTGTTTGTCCCTTGGTGCTGATTTTTTGACCTTGTAGCTCTGGTAGCTGGCTTTGGGAAACCAATTCCCAGTCGGTGGCCATGGGGTAGTTCCCTGGTGGGGATAGGCCTCAGCCGGTTGGTCTGTCTCACTCCTCTATTTTGGTTCACAGTTCTGTGAGGGCCACTGGCACTTCTTTGTGGCCTGCTTCCCCATTGAGATGGGAGGGCTTCTTGCTCATGTTGAAAGTGTCTCTGATGGGGAGTTTAACCCCAGCACCAGAAATGTCAGTGTTACTTGGTGATATGTCTTCACTCTTGTCCAACATAGTCTTCTGTCTTGGAGTTTTAATCATACTCTTTTTGGGCAGGTGATGGGTGTGTTCAGGGCCTTTATTTCTCTGTCTCTTCCAGTATATCTATATCTAGGTTGTTGTTTTTCTTGTTCAAGCTGAGAAATGGCTGAGGTGGGAATGTACCAGAGGGGGGACCCCCGCCACAGCCTGCACCTTGGCAGTTTTCTGACTCCCAACTCCCCAATCTGTAGGAGGAAGGGGCGGAGCCCCAGGCTACATGGAGGTCACCAGGTTGCTGCAACTTCCCCCAGAAGGAACAGCCTACTGGCTCCCTGGCCAGTGCCTTCCACTTAAGATGCCCTTAACTTGTTTAAACTATGTGCTTTTCTGTTGCCTGTTTTTTTATTTAGTACTGGGCCACTTTTTAAAGGTAAGTCACACTAAACAGAATTTTACTTTCTCTGAGTTAACTGGCGGAATTTGTTTTAAAGAGCATATAATATTTTTGCTATTTAATGACATTTATCTTTTGAATATGTGTGTTTTAGGAGAATCTTTGATCTATCTCATGAGTCCAAATTTTATTATGTAAACCATGCTTTATCAATATGGGTAAGAGGAATCAAAGTGAAATTATGTATATTGGATGTTTAAGATATCTAATATTAAGGATGATTAAAATGTCTTAAAGTAGTAAACATAAAATGTGCATATTTTTGTTAAAAGAGTATTTTGACTTAACAAATGGAACAAAGTACATATAACATATGTAAAAGGAGCAAAGTACATAAAACATGTAAGCAGTGTATACCTTGAAAATATTACCCTAGTAAAAAGAATCTTTCAAGCCCTCAAGTCCTTCCTGGGTCCTGCTCAATCATGCCACTTCCTTATCAATGAGAAATAGCCATGAGCCTCCCTTTCATGGCACTCACTTCCTTACTTTGTTTTATAGCTTCATCATGAGGGTAGGTATCCCTAAATTATATAGTTTAGTTTGTCTGAACTTCTATAAATGAAATCCTAGCACACATTCATATGGTTTTTCTTCTTTTGCTCCATATTATGCTTTGAATACCTATATTGTTACATGCAACCCTGGTTTGTTACTTTCCGTTGCTGTATAATACACTACAATTTACCCTGTGAGTTTTTCCCAAGTGCCAAATTGTGACTTTATTAAGCCTTCTTATTGTATCTCCCTTTTTGTAGTTCACAAATCTCTGCCCTTGCCTTTAGTATTGACTTTCTTTTATTTTGGGAATATTGAATTTGTTATTCCTTTTTCTAATTTCTTAACATAGATATTTAATGTAGCCATCTTTCTTTTCAAACATGCATTAAAGACAACAAAATTTCTCTTTTTTTTT
>PVHY01003663.1:0-103722 GCA_004024945.1 Uropsilus gracilis | reverse complement strand
TTATTTAGGGTTTCAATTTCGTTTTTCTGTTCGTTGATGATATTGTTCATTTTGCTGCATTCTTTTTTATATTTTTCTACTATTTCTCTTAATTCATTGAGAGCTTCTCTTCTTTTGCTTTCCCTTTGTTCCCCCTCTTCCTTGGCCTCTTTGAGTGCTTTTATCACGTTGATTCTGAATTCTTTGTCTGACATATGGAGCATTTCTTCGATGTCTTCCATGTTGGTTTTTTCAAATTGTTTATCCTTAGGTTGTGAGTTATTTTTCGTAGGGCTTGCTTGAGTGTTTGTGTTCTTCCTTTTTCCTGTGTTTTCCTTTCGGATCTGCTCTACATATTGGGTGACTACCGCTCTAGTAGTAGGCATGTTGTAGCCTATATAGTCTTATTTACTGCTGCTTATGTGCTTTTTTGTAGTGAATGTCCTTGTGTTCTGAGTTTGGGCTTTGGGGCCTGACGACCGTGAGACGCCACGGGCTGTTGCAGGTAGGGAGCCCACCTCCTGTCTCGCGTGGTCTCCTCCCCCAGGTGCTGGCACGCTAGCTGCTCCTTTCAGGCGGGTTGGAGTCCCCTCTGCAGGTGACTCCCGTCCCCGAGAGAGTCTCAGTCCACTCCCGGGACTTTGGGGTCAGCTGCGCGGTTACGCCAGGTGCGGCTCCTTCCCCTCCCCCTTTAGCCTATAGCTATAATAATTTTAACAAATACATAATATGAAAAGATAAAGTGTGACATCACTGTCAAAATATGGGGGGAAGACAAGACTGGAAATATAATTAAACAAGGCAAAAGATATCTACATAGAAATGTAAAAGACATTGATGTAAAAGAATTGAAGACAAATAAATGTAAAGCTACCCCATGATCATGAATTGAAAAAATTGATAGGTAATTAACATTAATTATCCATAGTCGTCTATACATTCAATGCAATCCCTACCAAAATACTAATGTCATTTTTCACAGTAGAACAAATAATCCTAAAATACATATGAAGTCACAAAAGACCCCCAAATAGCCAAATTAATCTTGAAAAGGAACAAAGTTAAAGATATCACAACTGCTGATTTTTAACTGTTACCAAACTATACTCATCAAAACGGTATGGTTCAGTTACAGAAATGGAAACATAGATCAACGAAATAGAACTGAGTGCCTAGAAATAAACCCCTCACATACATTTTCTTTTATTATCCTCACTATGATGAGGATTTGACAGATTTCAGATGTGCCTTCTGTTTATATGAATTTAATAAGGAAGTTGGGGAATGTCAGAGTGATTCACCTCCATTTGAGTGATTCACCTCCATCCAAAAAGTTTGAGTCAGAAACCACAGAGATCCTAGAGTATGAAATAGGAAAATATTCTTGCCTACTTTTAGTGGGAAGTTAACACTTAACCCAAAGAAAAACCTAAGAACTAATTATAGAAAAGACAATGTGACTATGATGGGACATAAAAATAACTGACTAGCACATGTGAGATGGCCTGACGGGGTCCTCTCACAAGCATAGATCACTTAGACTATCCTGCACAACCGGACTGAAAACATGTTCTGATCAGGGATAACTGTCAGTCCCAGGAGCAGGCCACCAACATGCAGGTACTGTTCTAGGACCGCCACTGGATTCTTGAGAACCTCAGTTTAGGCAAATCACATGGACATAATATATTTACAATCCTGACACTATTTTTGCTTCTAGGGTTATTATCATCTTTAGTCCTTTATCTTAGATAAGAACACACATTTCCTTGTAATAAATATTTCAGCATAGCCCTCTCCACTTAACAAAGCACCATTATATTAGTTTTGTCCAGGTTTCTTTGTGTCTTTCAGCATGACTTTCCTGATCCATAAATACATGATAATCCATAGAAAACTATGAGCAGCACAGACAATGAATTTCTCAGTAACAGGACTTAGAAGAATACAGTGAGGCTCCTTTGTTTATACAGGAAGGGCCTAAAAGTCAAAACATCTTCCAAAAAACAAAAAGCCTTCATGATGGGAAGGACCTCACAAGTTTTTGAAGCCTTTCACTCACTTTTGCTTTACCCACTTTCCACTACATAATACTGTACACATTTTCTCAATATTCTAGTTAACAGATGATGTCATTTCCAGAGAAGTGGTGACATTTGAACAGTTTGGTTTTTATTCAATTAAAAATAATTTAACGTTTTTCAATGTTCTTGACCCGCTAGTAGCAAAATACACAGAAGGATAATGTCAACTACTTGTGCTATCAATAGAGTTACTAATGAATTGATGCTGTTTCTACCAATTCCCCAGTTTTTACTTCTTGGCACAACATCTGAAAACAAAACAAAACAAAAGATCATGGCCTCAGAAAGGAAATTATACAACTTTACTTTTTTTATAGTGAGCTATATGTAGGTTTCTCTAATGTTCCTTAGATTCTTCTCCAAGATACAGGGTCTCATTATTTAGAGCCATATGTTTTCTGAGTCATGTCAATGTCATTGACTATTGTTTCTTTCATGCTTCATATATCCCACAAGAGATACTGAAAACAAAATGTTTCATGTGGAGGGTTATCCTCAGGCAAAATTATGAAGAGAGGAAAGTTTACCTTTTCTCTGACTTCACTAAGTTCCCTTACTTCCTCTTAGCATCTTCAAATCCCAAAAGATTTCAGTTTCTCCAGTATACTATTAAAAAGCTCAAGCCATAATATGCTCCTTTACTCTTCTTCCTTCTAAGAAATTCCTGGCTTCATATATATCTTCAAAAAAATATTCCAAAAGCAAAATACATAGATTGTGGGAGTTACAGAGATCTGCAACTCTCTAGGTAATGTAAGTTGGAATGCTTGCCTCCTCCGGGCATGAAACCTGAGGATAAAAAAAACATCTGCAAATTGACTTTATTAGCCTGGCCAGTAGCAGCACAGCAAATACTAAAGGAATTTTAATGAAATGAAACAAAATTATCTTGGAAGCAGGTGTTAATGTGAAAATGGTAGCAATGAAAACAGAAGGTAACACAGCCTAGGGGTTAAAAGTACAGGCTCTGAAAACAGTGGTAAGTCATCCCAACTCCCTGAACTCATTTCTTCACCTATAAAACTAGCGCCTATCTACTTCACAGAACTATTATTAGAATTCCAAAAATAAGTAGATACCAAGTGCTTGGCACTCAATAAATGGGAATGACATCACTTTCTCAAGTTATTATCTAGATCTAGTCACTTAACCTTTCCATGTCCATTTCTTTATGCAAGAACTAAAATTTATTCTACCTATCATATGACTTTTACAAATCACAAGTGAAGAAATCAATTTGAAGGGACTCTATAAAGTCAAACACAATAGACAAAACTAAAGGATCATTATCAATAATGTAAATTTATCTAAAAATGACAATTACCTAAATAAAGGTCAGAGTTTGATTGATTGTGTGCCCTTGTTGTGAGCTTCCCAGATCAAGTGCAACTGGTCAACAAATCTAGAAACAAAATCTATCCTAATCAAGTGTCCAGCTAGTCCCACTCAATCTCTCAGTCAGTCCAGTATTAGGACTCAAGTTTAGTCTCTCTAGTTTTGGTTTCTGAACAACCTCCCTATGAATTTAGACACCGATACTTCCCGATTTTGGCATTTGGATTTTTCACAATACTTATCTAATTTAAGTCAACAAGATGTATGGTATCTGATTTTATTCCTACATAGTTTCCAGAAATTTTCTTCCTTCTTACCATCCTTCCTGGTTCCTGTCCTAATGGACTCTGTTGGAGGAGCCAAACTGCCTATTTGGACCCAATGTGTGAAAACCACTATGTAATCTGACAGTGTTTTAGAATAAGTTGCATTTATTAACAACTACAAAATCTTCCTGGGCCTAGTGTATTCTTATGGGAATAATATATGGCACACATATCTAGGGTTTATGTGGGAAGATTTCAGTTTCACTCAATCCTTGTAAGGTAAGAAAAGCTAGGGTTGCAGCCAAAGATACAAGCTTCAGCTCTTTCCAGAGACAACATACTTCTTTGGCCTATTGAATGGGCTGGAAGAAATGGAAAATGATCAATTATGTATCTTGGAGTGAGAAGATTAAAAAATGAACCCATATAACCTTATATTTATCTGTCCATCTCAGGCAGCAGAAAGTTTGAGGCAATTAACATAGCCCCTGACACATAATGACCAATCAATTACATATTTTATATAAAGAAATTAATTACATCATGAGTTTTTAAGGTCATTCTTTACATAATTTCAAAAAGGAGATATTTTTGTTATGTCTTATTAATGACATTCCTCTGAATTGTTTTAATAACAAACACCTTGGGAAGTTGTTGATGTAGCACAAGTGATTTGGGGATGCTCTGGCAGTCTCAGCAATATAAATAAATCAAAATTGAATTCATGACTTTAAAAGAACAATGATGGTGATTAAAAGATTGATGGATGGCTATTTAGTCAGAAAAGTGTCTCATTTTCCTAGAGGAAACTGCAAGTCATGAGAAACTTTTCTTCAGTTAATCATGGTATTTTATGACCTATATGTGATAGCACAGCTACACGTGGAATATTTTGAGAACCCCCATTGTCATGTATTGTGCCAAGTTTTCATTTACTAAATTCTGGGGGGGGGGTGTGAAGACATCTCATCTGAGTTGTTCTCTATCAGATCAAAAACAAAAAGACCCACTTGTGCCCATAGGTAGAGTGAAAATATAATGACATTGCTTAGCATAACACCTGGGCAGTAGTGGGGAGTAGCAGGGAGGATGAACCAAGGGCAGGCTGCTCACCAGAGGCCATAAATTGCCTTCTAGCTCCTTTTATGTTTATTTCCAAATCCTGTCTGTTATTTTTACATTAGTCCCTACACTTCATTCATCTTTTCCTTTCTTTTTGTTCTCTTTCTTGCACTGAATAATGTGAGGATGTGGTTTAACAGAAATACTGAGCTATGAACTTCTAGAACAGACCCAGTAGAATTCAAAACTATTAATAGTCCCTGTTTCAATTGTGGTTACATTAAACCTTTTTTCCCCTTTCCTGTCATTTCCGTTCCTGTAGTTTCCACTCAGTTTTTCTACAAACCAAAAATGTTAAAAATCTGTGCATTTTATGCTATACATTTGGGTTTATAATGACATCACTGGTGAGATTATTTTAAGATAAAGAAAATATGCCTCTAGGAAAAAAGTTTTAATAAAAGACAGGACAATACACATTAAGGGAGTTGGAAAACTGAACAGTGTGTTTGTGTGATGATCAATACCCAGTTTCCAATTAACAAGTTTAGGTTTTAAAACTGAATATAATAAATCTCCACATTTGTGTGCAGACTGCTAAATGAAAATATGAAACTGTCTACTAATTTTTTAAGAATCTCACCATTTTAGAGCTGTTGGTGAGCCCAGAGATAATCTCCCAACATGCGTGTATTTCAAATGAAAAGAATCAGACCCAGAAACAAGTGAAAGGATCATTGACTTAGAGGAGTCAGAGGAGAAGTTGTGATGAAGAGGCAGCACACAGAATTTTTAGGGTAGTAGTACTACCCTTTACGATACAGTCATTGCACATTTGATAAAAACCATTGATCTACAAAGAAAAAGAGTAAAGCAAACCCAAATGTCAACTGATATGTCAATCCTGGTTTTTATTGTAACAAATTTACCATTTTGGTGAGAGATAGTGCTGCTAGGAGAGGAGCAAGAATATTGGGGAACTCTATTTTCCACTCAGGTTTGGAGTTTTGCAATAAACCTAAAATCTCACTCAAAAATAAACAATTTGCCCAACTCATAAAGTAGGTTAGTAACTGAGCAAGGTTGAAGAATAGTTCTAATATCTACTCAAGTTTCATAGGTTTGGCCATCTAACTTCATTTACACTTTGAAAAAAATATTTAGGATTACTTACCAGGGAAATGAAAAGCAAAACCACAGTAAGATACCATATCCCTCCTGTAAGAATCATCCATAATGAAACAAAGACAAATACTGACAAGGGTGTGAAACCATGGATCCCTGGTACACTGTTGGTGGGACTGTAGACTGGTCACCTCCTAGGGGGAAAACATATTGGAGGTTCCTCAAAATGTAAAAGTAGATCTAACCCATGACTCCACTCCCAGGTCTTTATCTCAGGATGACAAACCACCAATTCCAAAAGATATCCACACCCCTATGTTCATTGCAGCACTGTTTTCAGTGGCCAAGTTAAGGAAGCAACCTAAGTGCCCAAAGACAGATGGGTGGACTAGGAAGATGTAATATACACAATGGAACACTCAGCTATAAAAAAGATGAAACCTTGCCATTTGCATCAATATGGGTGTAACTAGAGGGATAATGCTAAGTGAAATATGTTAGAGAAAAGACAAGTACTTATTCATTTCACTCAAATATGAACTGTAGAGGGGCGAAAAATAAAAACAACAAAGGAAATGACAAAATAAAACCAAAACACACCCAAGAAATATGACTATAAATTGAGGCTACCAGTGAGGGAGGGAACAAAGTGGAGCCTAAGGTAAATGATTATGGGTGCTTCGGTGGTGGCAGTTGAGACATATCTGAGGAGGTGTGAGCCTAGTCCCCTAAATTATGTATAGTTTTATAAACCAAGTTAACACAATAAACAAAGAAAACCCTGAAACTTAACTTACCCTCTCTTTAAACATATCTAAATAAGTCAGAAATATTGTATTCATTAAGAATCCTTGCTGTGTGGTAATGATACAGGGTAACTTTGACCCTTCCAGCATACCGGTAGAGTATTAATATTTGTAAACTTCAGTTGACCCTGACACAGGGTAGTGACGCAGTTGAAAATTGTGTAGGTGCCAAAATGCCCTGGTGGACAGGGGTCTGAAAGACCCCGTGAGAGAGAAAGTGGGAAGTAGGAAAATGAGGGCATATAAAAATAGGGAGGAGTAAGGAGAGAGAAAAGAGAAGAGGAAAGAGACAAGGATGGCATACTGAGAGAATAGGCCCACATTGCCTGACCAGGGAAAGTCCCCTGGAAGAGTGAGCTGGTGATGACAAGGAGACACATGGTGGGAGAGTGGCCAGCAGAGAAGAAGCCAGTGTGAAGTCGGATGCCAGAATGGCAGGCCAGGTTTGACCAGGGACTGCTGAGGGCAGGCCTGGTGGATATGGCCAGATACCGCTGCAGGTGGGTGCTTCCTGGCAAAGGAAGTGCATGGAGTCACAGCAAGGCAGCAGATTTGGAAAGCTGAGTTTGCATCAAGCATCTGTTGGAAAAGTTTGGAAGAGCCTTGGAGAAGTGGAGCAGCTAGGAACACTGGAAAGAGAAGAAGCAAAGAGAAGGTGCTGGAGAAAGACAGGACCCTGCAGGAGTGCCTAAGGCTTGGAAGGGCACCATATTGGACATGTGTTTTGGGACTTTGGGACTAAACAGTACTTGGGGTAAAATAACAGACCACTTGTGGCATTAAGGAGTTTTCATTTTCCTGGTTAATTTTCCTTGTTAATAAAACCCTGTTGTTCAAACTGCTTTTGTATGGCAATTGCTATGCACGGGTAATGGGGACCTATGGCTTGTTAGTCAGAGGATTTTGTTCCATTTTTGACCCAAGTTCAGTAAAGCAAGCTAATCATGGTAATTTTCAAAAATATATTTGTCTAAGAATGTACTGATGGCCTAGTAAGGGGATGAGAGACGTCAAAGACAAAGATTGTATATTCTTATACTAGACTAGTTGCCTGGGTTTTAAGAAAATGCATTTCAGCTGCACTTTTTTTGGGGACCAAAATTTTGATGGGGTTCCAATTGATTTTTCTATGCAAGAAAGGTAAAGGGTAGGGGAGATAATTCCAAAATCTTTGGAAGGCAAATTATAGTATTGTTTCCATAATCAAATCAAATCCTCACTTTAAAAAGCCATCACCTTTCAAGGGTAGCATAGTGGACATCACAGACCCAAAATATTACTAAATTGTAAAGTTTTCCATAAATAGAATATTCTTCAGGAGAAAAAACTTGATCTCATTTTACTAATGTCCCTATACTGGACTATTAATGAAACTTCACTTAGCTGACAAGCAAATTATCAACTTACCAGGAAGAAGTGAAACAAAATTGTTTCATCATCAAACTATGGAAAGCTCCATTTTGAATGCTTTAACAGTCAATGTATCTAAATTTCTTCTGAATGAAATTAAGCTAAACACCAAAAGACAGTTTTCAAATGCTTCCTGAAAATAGCTTAACAACTTTGTTATTAAATCAACACATAATTCAATGAATAACAAACACAGTTCTGCAACTATGATTCAAATGCATATCTTAGTTTCACTCGGAATAGTGTTTTCTCCTAATGAGTTAACACTAAGAGAGATCTAAGCAATCAGCAGAGCCACAGCAAGGCCAATACATCTTAGAAATATACCAAGGTGACTTCTAATGACTATACAGTTTTCCAGTTTTTCCTTTTTGAAAAGCAATACCCACTCCAATAATTAATGTTAATTCAAATCTAGTGGAATGAAACTTAGCAAAATCTATGAAGTAGATGACTCCTGAAGATATTAAGGATAATCTTTCTTATACTGCAGCGGATGTTTAAAATGTATGAAAATGTAAAGCAATCCATACATATTTGGAAGACAAAAGCAAAATGCCTGAGACTAAAAATTATATTTTTCAATCTAAAATGTGAAAAACTGCTGACAGAAAATTAGATCCTTTCCTCTATAGCCTCTCATAATCGAAAGAGGTGGGTAATTCAGAGGGGAATCCCCAAACTTAATTGTTTTAGGTGAGTAGTACCTTCTCAAGAAGGGATAAACATGTTCCCAAGTTTCATCAAGCACAAGGTTCCTTCTAAGTAATTTCAGACTTACTTAGATGAACATAGGAGCTTAGTCTTTATACAGAAAATATCACAAATGCAGATTTTGGTGGCAGACAGCCCTGGGTTAAAATCGTGGATCTGCTACTAGATTAGGCAAAGTAGTCTAGGTAATGGTACAGTAACAAACTCCCAAAACTCAGTGTTTTAATATAAAGTAGGCCTATTTCTAACTAAAGCTACAAAAGCAACATGAGTATCAGTTTTATTCCACAGAGGAACTCAAAGACTTAGGCTAAAAGAAATTCCACCATTTTGTAGCTGAATCCTTCTAGATCACAAAGGCAGTGCAAAAGAGAGCTGGAAAGCTACAACTCAGCTCTTAACTGCTTCAGTACAAAAATGACAAACATCACCTCTATTTCCAGCCCAGAGAACTCAATTAACTTTCATCCTTCCAAAGTACAGACAGCCTGGGTAACACAGGAGAGCCCGTGAATATGTGCAGTTAACTTCTCCTAGGTCAAGTCACTTGACATTTCTATACCTCAGCCTCCCTATGTGTAAAATGAGGCTTAAAATAGTAACTACCTCAGAGAGCTGATGTAAGGAGTTAATTGAGTTAGCATAAAAAGCATGAGATATTTAGCCCAATATGCAGTTGTCATCGCCCTGCTCTCTAGCATAACAAAATAGTGACAATGCTGGTTATAAGACACTCTATAAATCAGAACTTTAAGTAGCAAGATGATGTCTGTCTACTCTCTGAAACTGGCTAGACTTTTGCATAGGCTGGGATCAGCAAGATCATATATTAATGGGATGTAGGAGACGATGACCAGCAAATGAATGAAACACCGTAAGTGGGCAAATAGTTTGCTAGTGTTGCTGATTTTCAGGTAGAAAACATGAGGACAGAATTAAGAAAAAACTGTCAGGATATCAAACCTGGATTTGAATCTTGACTATTGTCTCTAGTTGGAAAATCTCAGACAAGACCATAAATGAGTCTTCATGAGAAGCATGCCTACATTTCATTTGAAGACTGCCAAGCCCCCATGGGCAGAGGCATAGAATATGCATGAATGGAGGCAATGATAACAGTCAAGTGGACTTTCAGCCTAGTGTCTGTTAAAGGCATGATAACTGGAACCAGAGACACAACTTGGTAGATTACCCAAGACATCTGTAATTGCAGATGCCATAAGGGGATGGATCCAAAATACCTTAGGGGGAGTAGAGTGAAACACTGGGAATTTAAGCACAGAGTCCAAAAGGTCAGAGAAAGGGTTGAATCTGAAATGAAGACAAAATTTTGGAATTAGGATGAAAAAGCTTGAAAGGAGCAAAAGTTTGGAAATGTAAGGAAATTTAAGCACAATAGCTGAACCTCATTTTCCCATCTATAAAAGAGCAACATAGCAAGGTGGTCAGGAAGATATCCTCAGAATAATAAATGCAAATATATAGAGAAAGAGACATAAACTAATAAAAAATAAATGGTCATTCATTTATCTCCAAAAGTCGTTCAAACATTTCTAGAAACACCATTCTATAAACAACTATTAACTCCTCCACACTGACTGATGCAAAACACTGGGTGTCTACTTAATGACAGAACCTTCCAGTCCTGACAATGGGAATATGAAGAAACACCACCAGCAATGTTTTTCTCTTCTTGAACCCTGGAGAAAAATTGTTTACTCTGTCTTTTGTCTTCCTGAATATTATCTGCTTCTCTCATTTTTGTTTACCCATGTCCTTGAGGCAATGCTTCCCAATGATGCTAGTGATAAATCACTCTGAAACAGTCAATATGTTTCCCAAAGTTCTCAGAGCAAGGAGGTTCTACAGGAAGAAAAAAACATTTTAATAGTGCTGTTCACCTCCTAAGGAATGTGCAATATGACATAGTATTTTTAAGCATGACTAGAGAGAATAAGCAAATGACATGAGAAGATTCATTGTAGCCTTGTCATCTAAGAACGATGAAGTTAGTATAATTGAAATTCCACTCCATGTACATCTTGGATTTTAGAGATACCTAAAGAAACCTTCCAATCCAACACTCTTGAAATAAGGAAACCAAAGCACCTCCACACTAACACACTTCCTATTATACATCATACCTCACTCCTCCATGTTGTACTCGGAAATACATGAGATTACTTTTCAAATTGCAGCAGTTTTGTTAGGTTCATTTCCAATGTGTGTAAAAAATTTTATTATGATTTTATAATTTAATTATACATTGACTGTTTCAAATTTGTTACAGGCTGACTAGAGTATACTTGGTCAGAACAATCACTAAATCTTTTCAAGATTTCACTGAATTTCCATGGTTCTTGATAGGACTATATTTACATTACTGAGGGAGACGAATAGAGCAAATAAAACATCTCAAAGGAAAATGGATTCACACCAGTAGTGATTCTTAAAAGCAATTTATCTCTGAGTTTATTTTTTTCTTGCAGTGACTATAGATACTGAAGTTTACAAAATATAGTTCTGGACATAGACACACCTGTTTGGAGGAAAGTGTGCATGTGTGTTTCATTTTAGATTCTGGTTTGAAATAAAGGGTATATTTTGTTTTTCCAATTATGTAAGGATATAATCATTTTCACCTTGCCTCAGAGGCTCTAAATGTGAATCATCTTAATGTTAATTCGAGGGTTGGCAACAAGAGAGGAATAAAAACACCAAATGACACTCAAGACTTGTATTGCTATAAACTGAAATCTATACCTTTTTAAAGCACTGATTTTAATGCCAAAAAATCCCTAATACTGTTTTAAAAACTGTTTACATTTACATTATATAATGTAAATTATATTCATATTACATCTTTTACATAAATGACTCTACACACAAAATACTAATGACGAGTTTGCAACTAGGCTGATAGAATAAATAAGTGTGGTATTTCAGGTGCACAAACCAGGGGAAATAATAATTACACACCAGGGTGGTCATGAGAATAACAAAGAACATTGTGGGATCATCATTTGATCATAAGAAATTAATGGCTATTTCCCGATCTGCCAGCACAGTTCAAACTAGTCCTTAAATCTTTGCCATTTCAAAAAAAAGCAAAATCATTTTCTAAACAATGACTCAATTTAGCAAATGGATTCAGTACAAGGTAACATTGTAGCCTCTATAAGATTTTAACCAATTCCTCAGGAATCCACTTCCATTTTTAGTTCCAAGTTTGCCATCACAGCAGGTAGAAACAGGCCTGTCCCCTTCAATTCTTCTACCAATCATCTACTTTTCTACCCAAGAGCCATTAGTGTTTCCTCTTTCTACTTGATTCTCAGTTGGTACTCATTTCCCCAAGATAGCAATGAGTTATAAACTCTGCTTTTACTTTCCTGGAGGTTTTTTGCACTTTGCCTTTGTATGACAGAAAAGTCATCTGAAAGCTAAATACATGTTTTTGAAAGGAAAAACAATATCATTTGCAAGAAGGTTGCTACAACTTCTCTCATTTTCATCCCCTTATCAGAACTGGGAATGGAGACTCTTAGATGAGTTAGTGAACTGAAAGGCCCATTCAGTCTACTCTGAAATTCACTGGTCACCACCAAGCCTCTGCCCTGTTCCATTGCCCAAGTGAAGGCTAGTTTTTCCTTTGCATATGAGGGGCAGGGTGTAGCTATGGACTGCATTCAACTCATCAATCATCTCTTCAAACCCAAACAGGAAAACTGATTTGTTACATGAATTAATAATGTAGGAATAAAAATAATTACTACCCTTCCAAATAGGACTAACTGCAGTTTCTATTAGGCATAATCTAAAGGTTTCCTAGTTCCTACTTAAAATATAAGAGGTGGGGAAGACTACTACTTAAGTGATGATCATGAGCATGAATGTAAAATTACTTTTAATATTACATAAAAAATGGCTTGGATCTGGTCTTCTCCACTGATACTGTCAATTACCTCACAGATTCCAATCTTTCTCCTTGGCAGGTAGCCTATATCTGAAATCCAGAATCATTGCTTTTATTCCCTGAAGTTTTCCTTGAAAGGTGACAATACTTCTATTCTAAATCTGGTGACAGGAACTCATTAAAGATCATCACAACTATTTGTTTCTTACTCCTTACAACAGTATGTGATATGGGTAAATCTGTAGACCCTGGATTCCAGGTATCTTGAACATCTCTTTTCCTAGTCAAAACTTCTGTTTTTTAAATAATATTGTATATCTGTTAGCAGCATGCTGGCAACAGCACAGTACCCCTTTAAATCATGTTTCAGTGTAACAATTCTTTAACCTTTTCCCTAGTCTTATAAACCTAGTCTTATAAATAGCAATATACTGAAATTAAGCCGTGATTTTTTTCAAAGTGAGTACGAAGTCATTGCTGGTCCGTATCCTACCCTTTTCAGTAAACTTGTTTCACTTACACCTATTTTATAAAATGAAAGATTTCACAATTGAAAATAAGTTCCTAAAAAAGTGGATTTTATTTATAGATTTTCCATCCACATTTGGTGACTAAAGTATATTGCTGACAGAATTTTCCTTTTTGTTGGTTACTTTAGCAGATACTAAAGCATGACTAGAGACAGTTAAAGTCAAGCGAGTACCTCTTCTCTACTCAAGATGTTTTCCTCAAGCTACTGGTTAACTTTAATAGGTCCCATCAACCACCAAAACGGTGAACACTTTAAAAGAGTCTCTAGGTTCTAAAAATTCCTAAAATCGCAATCATGGTGAGCACTGGAATTGTGGAGGACTTAGGAAATATGATAGACTATTTTCTATTTTTGCCACACTCAGTCCCATGTCTGAATAGCGACTTCTTCACCTTAGGTCTAGCCTTTTATCAGCCAGGTCTTCATGATGTTGTGGCATCTGTTGATGCAAAAGGAGAAGCTTACTAATTTTAGTAACCCTAATTATCAAATAAAATCCTTATACTCAAAAAACACTGGGATTTGAGCCTCAAAATATGAATTAAGAATATGAACAAAACTCAGTAACAGAACAATGACACCTAAGCATGCCTTCTAGTCTCAAATTTTATACATTTCTCTAGTCCTCTTTTAATCCTTTGAGTAAACATGCCACCATTTTAGGGTTTAGTCATGTGTACCATTTACTGCCAGTGTAAGTCCCACCTGAAAAGTACCTAAATTACACTAACCTTATCCCTGGCCATTTGTGTCTTAGAGACAAGAGTCATTGTGCAAACAGGATTATGGGATGATAAGAGGATCCTAGGGGTCTCCTGATCTGCTGTGGCACTGACTGTTTTCCCCTCCTAAATGACTTACATTTTGAAGATCAGCATTATCCTTTTTATACAAGAAAGGAATGAAAGAGGAAAATAAACAGTATCTCTCTTGAGAAAGTCATCAGTTAAATGAAGATATACTACCAGGGGTGGGAGAGGGGACATCTTACTCTTTCTCTTCCAAGTTTTACTATTATAGGATTGCCACATATTCATTGCTAAATTAGCCAGTTGTCAACATTAAGAAGGTTCAGAATCTGGTCTTCAGAATTTGAAAACCAGGTCTGTGTGTTTCAAGGGAGACAGAAAGCATAGTAGTATTGAATTCTTATGCAAGTCAGAGGGAAGAGTGTTCTGGAGCACTCCTAATCTCAGACAATGAGAATCTGGGAGAGCCAAGAGGGTCAGAGGAAGGTACTGTGGAAATTCAGTGAAAGGAGAAACATGAAAACAAGTCACACACACACATATATACATACATACACACACACACACACACACACACACACACACACACACACACACATATATATATATATATATATACACATCTTTCCTAAGGAATATTCTAGGTGTTTAATGAAGAACACTAGATATAGCACTCAGAACTAAACTAGAATGAGCTCAAGTGCTTGGTCAGGTAACAAAAAAAATTACCATCACCAAAAGTAAATGCTATTTATTAGGTGCTCAACACACGTGTGTTAAAAATGAACTAAAACTTGGACTCGCCCTGCCAGCATCTTTGTTTTGTATTTATGTTTACTTCCTGCTGGTGGGTTATCTGTTATAAGTCTAACTGCAACTGTTAATTAGCTTATCCACAAGTCTTGCTTATCGCCAAGGGAAGGCAACAGATAAAGCATTACCAAAGAGCAGGAAGAATTTTTTTTTCATGGCAGCATAACATTAGCCTCAAAACACACCATTCATTTTGCCCTTGAGGGGTGAAGAAAATCAGAAAAACCTTGCATTCTCTAACACCCTTGTGTGACAGAGGACTTTTCATTACTTCTTCCAGCTTATTTGTTATAAACACAATTTCAAAACACCAAGGGGTACCAAATCAGGGAAGCTTTATTTTACCACCTCTGTCTGAGAAAGGTAGGAGTGTGGGGAAAAAAAGAAACTGTCATTTACAGCTTCAAGCAGTTGGAATACCTTTGGGACTTGAGGTGACCCAGAATAAAATGAACCCACCAAAGACTTTCTTTATGATCCCTCTTGTTCCTCTTTTTAAACCAACAGACAAAGCCCTGCATACCAATACCCTAGCTGCTTAAGGTGCCAAAGTAATTTCAACACCAAAACCCACTCAGCCCTAGAGAATATGAAACTGCGCTCACACTTGTGGCTGTTTGATTAAAGCTCAAGTGCTGCATGTGGAAAGCTTTTGCCCTTTAGAAAGCTCAAAGTCCCTCAGGCCATGTGTGCCTTTGATTACCTAGTCTCCCAAAAGCCTGAAATGGCTGCTTCTGCATCATCAAAGGCTAGAGCAGAATGAGGAATTTCAACCCCAGTCATATTCACACACCATCTCAAACACTTCAGGAGAACTTGAAAAGTGACCTTTGCATACCCAGAATATTTTAGCAAAATGCACGTACAGCTTGGTTGTTGAGACATTTATAAACATATTAAAATACATGATAAGGCTATTCCTTATGTAAGTGATGCACCATTTGCAACATGAATAACAAAAGCAGAACTTCAAAATGACAGAATTGTCTGATATTTCAGCAACAATTTTTCATAATTATGTTTGTATTTTAGAGTTTAGGGTTATAGAAAAATCCAGTGGAACATTCAGAGTTCTGTTGATACTCTTCCAATCCCTCGTCTTAACCTCCCCACAAACACAGCGTTTTCCGTTACAAAAACCTTGCATTAGTGTGGTACATATGTTGCAACTGATGAGCCAGTACTGATACATTATTTTTGACATTAGGAGTCATTGTACTGTATATTCTAGTACATTCCTGTGGGTACTTGACCACCGCATAAAGTCATGTGTCCAACATTAGAATATACAGAATGTTTCATGACTTTAAATAACCCCCATATTAACATTGACCACATACCGCAGGCCACAGTCCACATCACCCCACCAATTCAAGTTGTGAAAATATTTAATAACATGAAATAATGATAATAAAATTTGAAAGAGAGAACATTGTTGGCCGCCAGAAGCAAGGTACTAGAAATGAATTTATGAGAAGAGATTTACCCAGCCACAGCCAGGGGCCAAATGGAAATATGGACCATGAGACAACTTTATTAACAAAAGGAAGGGGTATTTATAGGGACACAGAACAGGGTCTATTGAACTTTAAAGAAGAAAAACACAAACCTGAGAGACAATTAATATTTTCAAGCTTAAGAATAAGTGAGGAAATGGGGAGTGTAGGCAGGTGGTCACTATCTTTAATTGTAAATGGCACACAGCTGAACCTAATATCCTGGGTGTGTATATAATACATACACAGACCGTACTGTATATATTATACAGACACATATATCTTCAAAAATTCACAAAATTTAAAAAAAAGCATAACACTTAGTAGAGTGCTAGAGTGTTTAAGGTATAAGAGGTAAGATAAGGCAAAATGTCACTGTGTTCAATCTCACAACATCATGGGCTTCTAAAGTCTGACAGCAAGAAGCAAATTGATATAACATGATCTATATAGCCTACCTTCCAGAGTTAGGAGGGCATATGTCATAAAAATATTTCAAAACAATTTTTAAGGTATAAAAAAGAAAAAAGGTTGAAAACTGCATTATTAAGTGAAATAACGTCAACAAGTAACTCAGGCTTTTATCGTTGGCATCTGTCACATTCTGACAATATACCATTAGAGTAGCTGTCAAGTGTTCTTTTACTTTTAGTGCCATCTCTTGTTTATAAGAAGAGTGATTACAGAGTAACATCACTATTTTAATCTAACATACTACATACTCTTTTCCTTAGAATGAGTGCTTTCTTTTCAAATGAATCACATTAAGATGCTACATATTTATTTCATTGCTCAGAACCTGCTTGGGACTTCTTTTAGAAAATCCTTTCTGACACACAAGACCACCTAAATATTTTATAACCCCTCATTATTTTCTGATATCAGTTAGATGGCAAGACACTGCTTCAAAACCTTTTTGTGTTTCTCAGACAAATTTACCATCCATCTACAGAGGAATCAAATAACAGGACAAGAAAAAATTAAAACTAAAACTGACAATGCAACTAAAGTGTACAGCAAGGGAGGGGGAGGGAGGACAAAATTGGGTGGGATGAGCAAAAGGGAGTATGATGACAGTTCACGGTAATATGACAAGGGGCAGAATTCGGAGGTATACAATGATGCAAGAAAAATATTTCTACATATAAAATCAATTTTGAAAAAATTTCCATCCCTTTCCAGAAAATAGGATTAATGTCTACTAAGAATATTTAAAATACGGAAATATAAAATTGATCATGTATATCAGTATTTTCAGATGCAGAAGTCTCCTGAAGTTTAAAAGCTTCATTCACTAAATTTAATGTAGAGTATATTTAAACATCTTTTCAAAACTCTTCCTGTTTACTGAATGCCTACCATGTGTCAAACACCACTTATTTGAACAAAAAACAAGACGAGCATCGTTATGAAATCTGTGCCTTACTGGAGGAAATCAACAAATAAATATTTATAATAAGATGCCAGGCATGGATAAGAAGTAAAAATAATGAAACAAATAAGAAACAAGCAGAATCAAGATGGGGTACTGTTTTAGATTCAGGGGTGGGTAAGAATAGATACCTTGAAGAAAACAAAGAACACGTCTAGTGTCTACAGAAAGAAAATTCTTGACTCAGGAAAAAATGACTGGCAATCCCTGAGACCAAGTTATGATTGAGTCATTTGAAGAAGGGCATAGAAGCCAGTGTGGCTAATGGAGTAACCAAGGGGAGGAGTAATAACAGATAATGGAGAAAGTCTTGTAGATGAGAACATGATGGAGTGTCACTGGACACTTTTGAGTTAGGGAATGTCTTGATCTGATGAATGTCTACAAAGGATCACTCTGAATGTGGGATAAAGAATACATCTGTAAAGCAGTTAGGAGGTTACCGATGTGCTTCAGGCAAGAGATGATGTATTGGTCAGGGCAGCAATGTTGAAGGCAGTAAGGATGAATGAAATCTGATTTCTTAAAAGTAGTGCTAAAAGGATTGTTTAAGTTGTTAATAGGGTGGAGTGAATATTCAAAAACCCAACAATAGAAACCAGTAGACAAAAACTCACTGGGTCAAATATTTACAATGATTTGGTAGTTGAGGTGGTTGCTGACAGAATTACAACTCACCATGATTCACTTTCAGGTGAGCATGACAGTAGGCAGAGACCCAAGTAGCCAGGTGGTAGCATCATATAATAAGCAGAAACACAGAAATTAAACTCAACCAACCCGTGGGACACCTAGCCCTCTGTCCCTAACCAAGTCACAAATTCTGTGAAAGAGAAATGATTTATGAATAGGATAAAATGATTTATTGGGGCCGGGCATGGTGGCTCATGCCTGTAAGCTTCAGCCTATGAAGCGGGAGGGGCTAGGGATCACGGGTTGAGTCCCGCCTGGGGCCCGTAGCGAGACCTAGTTCCAAAAAAATAGCTGGGCGTGGTGGCGCGTGCCTGAAATTCCAGCTACCTGGGAAGCTGAGGCTGGGGATTGCTTGAGTCTGTGGTTCCCCCGGCAACAAGATCTGCAGGGATTGTTTAATGAATTAAATGGATCAGACACATACCAGGTGAACTTTCTTAAGCTGTAGTTTTCTTGCGGTTCCACAGGCAAAAAACAGCGAGACCTAGTCTCAAAAAACAAACAAACAAAAAACCCGATTTATTGATAATCACAGAAGTTTGATAATCCTAATGTTTTCCACAGTTCTTTAGCCGTGTGTTCCTGCAGCCTTTACTTAGCACAGCACACGAAACCAACCAAAGCCTGCACCATTGATCCAATCCCATCTGAAAGTTTTATTCTAAATTTTTCTAATGACTAGTGACTTAGCATATTCACCATGATATTCTCAATTATGTCCAATGTCCTGGTTATGGTAGGTGGTTCCTAAGTCTCTGGTGAAAAAGAATGAATAAACCTGCTACCATCAGATATTCTGCTGTGTGACATAATGAGGACATTATGCTTTATTATATTCATCATACACTTGCATATAAATTGTACATTCATCTGCATGATGTCATCAACCCAAACTTCTCGTTTAAATTCTGACTAGGAAAATAACCCACAGAAATGCCATCTAATTCAACCAAATTGTTTTTTTTTTTAAGTTCTTCCTATAATTTTACACTGACTCAGTGTAATTTTACACTGACTCAGGGCTGACCTGAGTCATCAATACCCTTCTAGAAACAAATGACAAGCTTTGCCTTGCCTATGTTATGTTGAGTGGTTGACTTCCTACTTGAAAGAAGTGGCTAAACACCAAGGCATGTAGTAGAAACTAATGGACCAGTTCTCCAATTCTAGTATTACCAGAAAGCTCACTGACTCAACAGGCTATCCAGCAACCTAGCTCTACCCCAGCCATATCACTGAGTAGCTCTGTGAACCAGACAAATTACGTCCTATTTCCTGAGATCATTCATCAAACACAGAAAGTACAGATAGAACCAGAAGCCCCATGAAGTCACTTTCAGCTTCGAGGTTGTATAAAACCCAGGTGGGCAGAGAGCTGGAGCTGGGCAATACATGGACGCTGCATGAGACTTGAGTGAAAGAACAAAGGAACATCTAAATAGAAACAACACTATGCACAACATGTCACTTCACAAAGTGGAAAGTGCTTCAGTGAAAGAAACACAAGAGAAGGTCTGGACATGTTGAAAATTGAAATGTAAGCACTTGTAGTTGACAAGAAATTTCTATGGGACTCAAGCGCTGTCCATCAAAATTCAGTGACACATCCAGGACACAGGAAAAATTGCTCCCAGACTGAAAGGTGTGATGAATTAAGGAAAGGAGTTTTCCCTGAAGCATAGGGAGTGAGGTTCAGTCATGTGATTCAGATGAATATGTCTTATGTAAAATTAGGCACTTCCTTGGTAATATTTAACACTTTCAGACTGGGGTTTACCATCCAGTTCACAAGAGTAATATTTTATTTAGTTCAGCTAAGTGACCCTTCAATGCTTCTGTTTCTGTGAATTATATTAATCAGTCTTCAGACTACCAGATTTTTGTACAGTCTCTTCAGTTTTTTAACCTATATGCTTTTTTCCCTGTGAGTAACAATTTTTAGTTAACGTGTTAAGTGTTTTGCCTAATAAAAATCACGATGAAGAAAAATCAGAGCCAGTTCTGCCTTCACGGTGCTTATAATCCAGCAGAGACAATGAAACTAGCACTAACAGTGTGCAGACAGCTGTGATGGAGAATGAAGAGGCTGTGGAAAAATCACATAGAAAACATTTTTTTAAATGAAACAACAGTGTTAACCTGCCTCAGTTTAATCAATCAGTTTCTGCAGGGATTGTTTAATGAATTAAATGGATCAGACACATACCAGGTGAACTTTCTTAAGCTGTAGTTTTCTTAGAATGATGCACATTTGTCTCCACCTCAGGATAATACTGGAAATTATGTTCTTGCTAGATGGTTCTGCAACATACAATGAGAGTTTTTGGTAACTGTTTCTTCTTTTTGTAAAACCTACTAACGTTATCTAAGGATGTTTCTTCTCTAGATCAGTAAGCCTTGTTGCATAAATGTTAGTAAAATCACAGGACACTTCAAAAAGGCCAGGATAATAAAATTAGATGGTCTTCGGTAAGATGTAAGTAATTTACTTTTTGTTGAATTGTGTTATTTTCTCATTGAGATAACACTAGTTTATAATACTATGTGATATGGGGGGGGTATAGGTTGACACATCAGAAAAATCCCTTTCCAATGTCATTGAGAGGGCTGAAATGTCTATTTTCATGCATATATGCACATATATATGCAGTTAGTTGGTGGACTGGCCTGTGCACCTGAAAAAACAACCTTGGAACCTTACAAAATGGCTAGAATAATGACTATGATGCTTGAAACAAGTGTCAGAAGACATTGTGCAATGTGTTTCATAAATATTCTGTAATTCCCACACATATACATTATCATTCCCATTTTGAAGAGAAGACTAAAGTTTGGCACCTATATAGGCATATGAATCTGAGCCTAAGGAGTCAGAACAAATCAGCCAGATTCTTAATCACTGAACACTGATATCAGCAGGTACTTAACATTGGGGCCTGACTTAGTGGTTTACTGTAGATGGCACATCTCAGAGGAATTGTGTTTGGTATCCAAAGCCAAGACACAGAGTTGCAAACCAGCTTTAGGATACCTGAAAAGGCAAACTTCAATGATCTCTTTTTCTTTTGGCTCCTTCCTCTGTGATCCTCAGCAACATCTTGGAGTTCCCAACTCTGAACTCCATGCTGCTTTCCAAGACATTCTTCTCAATCGATTCCCCACATGGATATCATGGTAATCCACCCACCACCATTTATTAGGGATTTGCTGTCTATAGAAATAAAACAGAACATCTCCCCCAAGCAGGAAATAAAATAATGGAGGGAAATTTTTAGGAAATACTAGTACAACCATCCCCCTGTCCCATCTTCCTCACAGAATGAATTTCTCTCCCCCCCACCCTCCCCATCCCACAGGTGCTACAGATGTTTTGAGAGGAATCAAATGCAACATCTCATATTTATGACAGCCTGCCTTTTGAGGTGTGGGGAGAGTAACACTTACAGCCTTCATCAGATGCCAAAAGAAGCTCCTACCACAAAGACAGAAGTATCTTTTTAAATGAAAGTTTGAGTTTTTTCCAAAAGTCTGAAGAATTCTTGTCACATATGCAGCATCACCCACCTAGCTTCTTCAGTCTCAACCACCCCTTTGGTCCAACTCCAAAGGCACTCCCTCACCCCACAGCCTTCTGACAGCAACTTTCCTGACTCTTATCCTGCTTGCTTCCCTGCCAGAATTTGCTGATAATTCCCAGGGACAAGCTCTCTCTGTGGTAATCAAAGGGATGAAGGAAAGTGACTGAATTCACAATTCTCCAGCCCCACGTGGCATGCCAGCTGCAGTCTGTGCAGACCTATTACAGTAAAAGCTGTGTTATCTGGCATTTCCCCAACAGGAAAGAACTGGAAACCAGCATTTCTAAAATGCCCTAATACAAATCTCCAATCTAGTAACTGAAATTGATGCCATTGAAATTCAACAACAGTGACACCACACTTTGAAAGAGGCCTGATCAAAATGCAAAGCTAAAAGTTCTCCCTGATGACTTGAGCTAAGTAGCATCAACCCAGCAGGCAGGATAAAATCTAGCCCTGAAATTTTTATGCAGATGAAACAAAAACAAGAGCTTGAGAACTAAAGAAAAGCCAAGGTAGTTGCACAACCTTGAAAAATACGTCTTTGCAGTAGTTGTGATGATGTAGAAACATGTCACATATGATATGAAGTGAAAGAAAACAGGACCTACAGGTATCACAATCACAACTGTAAGACACTGTGTGCAAGTGGCAAAGAAAAGCGTGTAGGAAGAAATGATTCATTTTTTAAGATACTGGGAGGTAATGATTTTCTTTCATTTCTTTCATTTTTCAAATGTCCATCTCATTCATGTAGTGCTTCCCCCACTACTGCCCCCACTGCCCCCACTAAAGAGTACTGACAAGTGCTGGTAACATCAGGACGCTCAGAGAAGCAGTTGATTGAAAAGTTCAGCTGAAGTTGCTTTACGTCAGTGAACGGATCATCTAGAGACAACCTATCAAAACTGCAGCATTTGAAATACTGAGAGCAAAGAAAAATAATTTTTTACTAAATTCTTGGGAAATTTTACCCAATAAACAATATTTTTAGGGCTCAAATTTCACCGTGAAATGACAAAGAAATATATTTAAATGTAGAATATTAACTGGATCTTCCCTTTCAACTAGTACCCATAAGTGGGGTTTGGAGGGTAGGGGCTGAGGTCCCCCTGGCTGCTACCTGTGTCCAGACACCCCTCCAGTGCAGCATTGTTTCGTTTTCCCTCTTCCTGTTCTTTAAACCTGCTTAAACCTGTTATCACTGGCTGTTTGCCACACAGTAACCCTTTGACAATTTCAAGAAGCAACAGATGAGATTTGTTTTTCAAATGAGTGACAACCATAGCCCCAAACTCATGCTCCTTATTTATTAGCCTTCCAGCTCAGGGCAGGAGACAGAGGAAACATACTGGTACATGACTCATCCCAAGTTCAATGCCCAGGCCAGTCTCTTTTCCCACTAGGCTATAGGCATACAATTTAGATCATGAACAAACTAGAGTTTGTCTGGGTTCATTCACAGTTAAGGTTCCTTACAAGCTTGGCATACGAACCTCAGAACACTATTTGTGGTCTTTATGTATGAAATACAACTACTGTGATTATAACAAACTCTAACCTATCTACCAAGTGATCAAATTTACAGTAACATTTCAAGAAGTACAGTGTTCAATCTAATCCTTGGATGGTTAACACTCTGACACTAGTCAATTATTCCAGAAGCTTAGTCATTTGAAATTCATTTTTTAAATCTCTGAGCCTTAGCCACCTCACCTGTAAAATTAGAATGTTATGTGTTCCGAAAGTAGTACATGGACCAGTCTCTTCCAAGCCTCAAGCACGCACGACTAGGTTTGAAATTGTTCTCTCACCTCGATGACTGAGGCAGTCTTCTATTGCTTTACCTGCCATCTGCATCATTCAAGTCTTCTTCCAAACTGCTCTCTGAATTTTCCTGAAGCAGGTCTGATTGTGTTTTGCTCATCTAAAACCTCTAATAGCTACCTACATTTAGATAGAATAAAACCCAAATCCCTCCACATGGCAAGCATATGTAGCAGGTATGAATTTTAACAGTTTTCATTTGCAGGCTAATCAAAATGTAACATTGCTGTTTTATGAGACAGCTGAGTTACCATTTTGAGGTCATTTTCCACCAGAAAGCAAAATCTCAACTTGGCCAATTTCAGGTATGCTTAATTAGTTGATGGCTTTGCTCGGTTATTTTAGGTTTAAAGAATTCAGGATTTTGCCCCTCTCTATACTCTTCTACTTTGTTCTGGGATTGCTCTCATTTCAAGGAGTTTACATATTTTCCTGCCACTGGGAACCACAAGGGCACAAGGCTATTTTCTCTCCAATGCTGGCATCTGCTGGGTACACAATCGAGATGTAGTTCCTGACTGTTACCTCCCTCCACTGCTAGCATCTGCTGACTTCAACATCTTCCTGTCTGGCCTCAAGGCCTGTGGTTCATGCCTCTTTTCACCCTGGTATCCCCTTACAATGATTGACAGGTTCCTCCAGGTCTGCAAGCTCTCCATGGCCCATAGGAAAACTTCTGATAGCTTCCCACCCCAGGTCCTATATTAAAACATTTGCTCTGAATTTTAAACCATTTGTTCAGTGTCTGCCTTCCCAGTAGGAGAATAAAGCTAGAGGAAAGAACCGTGTCTTTTTTATTTAATGACAGATGATTGCGTGCCAGCTCAGAAAATGGTTGCTGGATGCATAAAAGTTGGTTCACAACCAGACTTATTCTGATCCGTCCACACATACACAAATGTATGTACACACAAACACACACAGATGGTGTGTAGGGTGCTATGGAAGTACATTCATAGGAACACTCACTGAATCTTAGTTTATCAGCACAGATGTCTCTGAGGAAACGATGGTTAAGTCTTGTAACTATCACCAAGTTCCAGCCCCCAGCACACCAACCTTCCAAACAAACTCACTTGCACATTGATACATAAGTAAACCCTTGGCAGTGGTGATTTGAAAGTGCCTTTAAAAGCCTGGATACTTCAGAAATGCCTCAGGGAAAACTACAGGAAATGAAGGGACCTCAACAAGGCAGAGACTGGGTTCCTCTTAAGCAATGTAAGGGACCCCACAGATATCCACATTCTGGTGCTCAGAGATCATGATTATTTCCTTCTGTGGCAGAAAGGACTTTGCAGACATGTTAAGATGAAGGATTTGAGGCGAAGGAGGCATTTCTCCCAACCTAGGAGGGCCCTACTGTGAATCACATGGGTCCTTGAAAGTACTTCCCCAACCGGAATGTGGTCAGAGAGGTGAGGGGAGGGGGGATGGTCAGAAAGAGGTGATGTTGCTCAATTCTAAGTTCAAGCAAGGGGGATCATGAAACAGGAAAAGTGAACATTCTGGGCATTCTAGAATCTGGAAAAGACAAGGAAGCATTCTCTGTTAGGGTCTTGGGAAAGGAACACAGTCCTGGCAACATCTTGGTTTTGATAGAGCGACCTTCAGAGCTGTGTTGTTATAAGTCACAGTCTGTGGTCATTTGCTGAAAGAGCCATAGAAAACTTCTATGGTTCCCCTATTTCTATGGTTCCCACCTTGACCCCTGTGCTTCAAACATCTCTGCACTGACACACTACTGGGGTTCTGCAGAAATGGCTGTTTGAGGTCAGGGTACCATTCTGTCCAGTCTGTACCTATGAATCCCTAACCCCCAGTTCTTCATGTTCACCCAGCAATTCTCTTGGCCATTTCTAAAGGATGTCTGACATCTTTACCTGAAGCAGATTTCATTGCTTCTTCCTCTCAGCTTTTATATATACCTCATGTATACTTTTCTTATTGACCTTACTCTAAATTGACAAGCTGTAGAAACAAGGACATTATTTCACCTAAGTCTTTTTAACCACACATCAACTGGACCCTCGGGTACAGACTAGATATTCCCCGCTCAACACCTTGTCTAACTGAGCCTCCGCTTCCTGGATTTTCAAACACAGTTCCATGTTTATTTCTCCATAGCACTGACAACTTAGACTTCTGCATTTATTTCTACTGTTTACTGTCTGCCTTCCCCACTAGACTAAGTTTGATAAGGACACGTCAGTCCTGTTTACTGTGGTAGCTGCAGCATCTGCCACAGTGCCTGCCACAGTGTGGGCTCTTAATAAGTATTTAGGGAATAAATAAATTGTTGACTGTGTGTCTGCGTAATTTAATTAGCATCTGGGAGAATGGGATCCATTGGCAAGGTTAACCCCAGGCATAGCTGTTGGGAATTGCACAAGGAAGCCTGCAGCTAAAGGGCCCGGAGACCATGTGGGATCACTGTCTCTCCAACTCCCAGAACCTGACCCCACTACTGCTAATAGGAATAGCCAGGCTGCCTTGTGCTAAAGCAGCTGCTCACTCCCAAGAGACTGAATCAATGGAGCCCTGGCACACAGCTCTGAAAGGTTGCCAACTCCTAATACAACTTGTCACTCTGTATTGGAGGCATTTATTTGAGAATAATTAGAAGCCCTTCTGTCCATCAACAGTGACCAAATCTATAGCATCTCTATGGAGATCTATGACTTTGTTTTCTAAAATGCATCACAGATGCTTTTGAATTTCAGGGGTAAAGACAACCTGCCAGGGGAACACACATACTATGTACAGGGTGACTTTCATTAAGGGTATCGTTGTAGTAACTTGCGGGTTGCCGCAGATAAACTGCTTGTGCCTACTAATTAGGAAACTGTAGTCTGAAATGTGGTCCCTTTGAAGTGGCTCATAATGCAAACACACCTAAGGGGAGAGAGTGGTTTAGGCAGATAACTACGCTGAGTTTGTTTTTCCTCAACCAAAGCCAGTTTTATGAGGAGGCAAGATATGCAGCAACCTGTACTGTGAGAGTTCATCAGTGGTCACAAGGACCTCTGCCATGATGGGTACCACATGCACATTGCCAGTAGCAATCACTGCCCTCACTTACAACTCTGCAATTTCAAAGCTAAAATTTAGAAAGGTGGAGAAAGCAATGCTAATCCCTAACTATGAGTATGCTGATATCATTCCTGCTTTGAAAAAAATGTCTGTAGAAGAAGGAAAACAAAAATATTAAAAGTGAGAAATATGTGAGTGCTTTTGAAGATTTCAGGAAAGGGAAAGAGTTCAGCTGTGCACATGATCAAAAGCAGAGATGAAAGTACACATGTGCACATGTATGTGTGTGTGTGTGCGTGCATGCACATACACAAAAATGTGGGAACAGTGAAGGTTTTTCACTGCAGGGTAACTTTCTGAAGATGTCTGATCTCAGAGCAGTCAGAATTGAATATTTCCTGTCATATAGCCAGTGTCTTCTCTCGGAAAAAGGTCAATCACTTCCCAAAACAGGTTTCCATGCTTTACAAAACTTACACTAAGACCACCCCTCAAACTCATTTTCTTTGGTCTCCCCAGTAGCTCTTTTCTAGGCTCTCTGTCTCTGGTTGTGCTGCTTTTCCTTTCATCACCTGAAAGGACTTAAAGGCTCCAGTTGGGAGGAAAATATGGGATCACAAGAAGGAAAGGGATCACAATGGAAAACTTGGCCAAAACTTGTGAAATAAGGTGGTTATCATTTCAATCAAGGGTTCAACCATAAAATCATTAAAGAACGAACAATTTCTTAATGAATGGAATGTGACACAGAGCACCCCACATCACCTGTGGTATAAACCCATCTAAAAAGTTTAACTTTAATGTAAACAAGACTTTACATCTTGATTTTTAGTTTAAAGGAAATAAAGAGGATAGACAAACCAGCTAAACAGCAGCTTGAGGAAATTCACCAAACAACTGGCCAGACATCTTCAGAAAGTTATTGTAATGGGAAAAAGGAACTTCTTCAGGTCCAAAGACAACTATCCAAACAATCAGATGTCATATATGTTTCTGGGTTGAATTGGGCCTGGACAAAAAGTTGATAAAGAACATTGGGGGTAGGGAGGTATTAAAGAAATATATTTAGGATATTCAGAAGAAATTTGAATATAGATAGGGTATTAATAATATTATTGGAGATTTAAGTAGGCTGTTATTTTCACTCAGATATTTTTAAATATGTGTATGAAAATATTTATGGTCTCATGGCATCTGTAATATACTTCATTATAAGACAATATTCTGAAATTATGTCATAGTGATTATTGTCCTACCTGTACTTAACGGCAATAAAAATGGTAAAAAACATGAGCAGTTATTTCCAATATAAACAAGGGATGATGATTTGAACTTTGCTGTGTAAACCACCCTTACCACTTTCAAAATACACAGACTGAAGAACGGAATGAAGATATTTAGTTTTCTCAGAACAATCTACCATTTGTATTTCTGTGCAGTAATCTACACAGTGGAAAATGGGACATTCTATTTATCTCACAGTTAAACTGGATCACTGGTGTGTTCAGCTATGCTGACAACAGAATTGAAAGGCAGAATATTAACACTCAGAGTCCACAAATAACTATTTAAAGGAAGGTGCTTCTTACAACAAAAGCTAAGAGAATATGGCCAATACTGCTGAACTGCAACGGCCCAATCAAATGTAAGCTTATAAGACTCACTTGAGTTGGTGTGGTAGAATCTTAGGGTTATCGACTCAGGGCGGATCAGCCTATGTAGAAATTTCGGTTTTATCACCTCCTGAACGGTAAAATCCTTAAGTGTACCTGCCCCCCAGGGTCACTGTGTGAATTGAATGTGATAAGGCATGTCAAGGGTTTAGCTCAACACCTTGTACATAGTCAACACTCAAGAAATAGGCATCATCCCACCTCGACCATTCCATTTCCCCTGCCACCTTAGCCTCTAAGTCAGTGACCTTTAATCACTGGTTCCCTGATAGAATTGGGAAAGTTCATGATCCCCATAAACTAAATGTAAAACTTTGTGAATTCTTATTTTCTGGAAAGGTCCTTAATTTCTATTAGACAGAGGACCACAGCCATCTCAAAGTTTCACTCAGTGAGAAGCATTTTCTTAATCAAATCCAGATTGTGCTACAGCTGAGCTGATCATGGAAGCTGACATAAATTAGAGCTGTCCTGTCAAAACTCTGTAGTCACCTCTCCTACCAACAACTTAGTTTCGCTGAGATCTGCAGCTGAGAAGAAAGAACTGATGAAAGACAGGCCACAGAGAGGTCTGCTCTTGGGAGGAGGCCCAGCGTGATTGTACACAAAAGGCAGTGACATCTTTTTTCCTGTCTAGTCCTTGTTGGCTCCGGAGAGGGTGGCCCTGATTAATGCCTTGTTATAACATTTTTAAAAGTCAGCTTATGTAATGGAGGTACTGGCCTAGCTACATCATTAGAAAGACCACCTTCGGTCAGGAAAGTGGTATACTGCTTCTCTAGAATTCCCATGTTACCCAGAAGGCTTTGACTTCCTGAAAATCTTACTAAAATTTTAAAGTCCCATGGCAATAATTTTCAAGCACCACAATTTTAATCTAGCCTTGCTTCTGCAGCACTGCTGCTAAATCTCCTACAGGCAAATCCCTGCAGAGTCTGAAAATTTGTCAGAAGGAAGTCAGGTCTATAATCAACAGTTAATCCTATTGACCATGTTTAACACTTCCACACTCCAGCCTATCAGCTCCCAATGCTATGTCATGATTCCACATGTCACTGTACATCCCTCACAGGATTACAGTCTTCTCTAAATCTCCTTTCCAACAAGCTGTAAGAATCTGTCACATAGGTCACATCCATTTTAAAGATGTTACATTTCTCACCTCAGTTTGAGCTTTTTCATTTATGATACAATTCAACTTTATATTTGCAATGGCCTGCTTTCATATTATCCCATCTGGAGACAGGCATAGGAACTTGGTGGTCAGATAGTATTCCTCTTGGCAACTGAACAAAATCTCAAAAGCAATTCATCCCTCAGCATGCACAGGGGGTGACCTTTACAAAGCCAGTCATCCATACATTTGAGAACTCACTGTATACCTGCCAAGTTTCAATCACTGCACAAAGTGCAGGGGCTACATAATACAAAAACTATTCTTCCAAACCCTCAAGGAGCTTACATTCTAGGGATGTGATAGACATGTAAACAGGGAATCTCAAGGATGCATAGCAGAAAGATAGCTATAATAGGAATCACCATATGCTTTAGGGAACGTTTCCTGAAGAATGGGGCTTCTAAACTGGAAGTCACCTAAGTACATACGTGTATATATGCTGTAGTGTTCCAAAGGTAATAGCAAGTGCCAAAGGTCAGAGATAAAAATCAGCCAGGCAAACATATAAGACTACCCACAAGACATGAGGCACCATTAAAAAGTTGTAAGTCAGAACAACATGAGTCGAGTTTGAAAAAAGCAACATTGGTCACAATGTGAAAATGCCATCAAATCAGCCCAATACTTGAAGGTAGGAGAACAGTTGGAAAAATATTGCAGAGGCAAAAATGTTCCAAACTAAACTCTGATATAGCAGATATTCTATGAAAAGGATAGCGGGGAAGATTCTGTCCTTTTCAGGGTCAAAGCTCTCATTTCTCCACTTGCATATTGGCTGAGGATGCCTCACAGTTCTCTGGAACTGCCCTTCTCCAAAGGGAGTCAACTTACCTGAAACCAAGGCCCCTTCCAGTATGCAGCTGACACTCAGTGATGGGACAACACAAACACTCAAAGACCTATTCTTTGCTTGGCTTCAGTTAGAGATGCTGCTGAGGAAACACCTCAGCTTGTAGGGCCCTAGAATAAGTCAAGGTGTTTGCTTCAGCTGTTCCTTTTGCCCAATCCTCTGGCACTTACTTTCTCAGTTTTTCCTGATGCTCCCAATAGATGTACTGCATGCAAAACTGTTGCAGTCTTTTCAAAGGAACAGAGTGATAACTGAGCCTCGGTACTGCTATTTGTAAAATGAAAGGCTGGACTGGAGCCTTGCTAAAAACACTTCCTGTTTGAGTTACCATACTATGGACTCTGGGATTCTCTGACAATTCTTGTAGCTGTTTCAAAACACCTGGAGATGGAGACAACAGATATTTAATTTTTGCAACCCCAGCAGGATTCACCACCACCTGAGCAATAAGCAAGCTTCAGTTGGAGGTTGGCTTTCAAAGCGAATTTGACTATGTTCCAAGGGGAAAACCAAACCAAAGCTCCCAAAGAAGTTGGCTAAAGCTACTGCACAGTGTGTCTCAGTTGGATATGTCGCCAATGCAGTCTCAGTCGGCCTTGGGAGTCCTTAGAAGTCCCAAGGCCTGATAGACGGATGGTCATGCAGTAGGTCTCGTTGATGGACAGACTCTTGGCTGAAGAGCAGGGCACAGTCCCCAGGTAGGGAGCTAACCCTTGTCCAGGGTTATGCTCAAGCCAGTCTCAGACACTGCTCTGCTCGTCTCTGTGGCATTGGGCTTGTTAAATGTTTTTATAGGGGTGTGATTCCAGACCATCTGTGGGTATCAGCTGTCTGCACTCTTTCGCTAGTCAACTTCATTATCTGAGACAAGTTTTGAACTTGTTTCAAGCTCATAAGCTTTTTCTGTTTTATGATTTTGTTTACATGCTTGTTACATCCCATCCCCTGAAACCAGGGCATACATTAGGGCACAAATTTCACAAAGCAGTAAATTTCAAACATTTCTATAAGTTTCCTGGCTATATTACAAGTGAATGAATATGAATATTACAATTCATATAACAATTACAAAGTTGAAAAATTGCAAAAATTCAAGACATAATTCCAAATTAAAGGTCACACCATACATGTTCCATCTCCCTCCAGACATGGAGTTTGGTTAGAAATGGTCTGCAAAGAAGTGCAAGCACACTACACTCCGTTAATATCTGCAAATACCTTTCAAAAGCTAGCTTATTGGTATTCATAACATCGACTAAGCTGTTCTTTGTTTCTTGCTTGCTTTTTTATGGTAAGGTTTTTCCAGATTATCTAGAAATTTCATATTAGTTTGAATATGGTCATATTTTGGTTATACACTGATGTATAGACTTTTTCCAGATCATTTGATAAAAGTTGAGCAGAGGTTGAAATATTTTAACTTTTTAAAATTGATTACATATATATTTATTTATTACATCACTGTCTACCCCGAGGTTCTCCTACCACCCTGTCACTCATGAACTGCCACCCCAATCTCTCCTGCCCCTCTTTAACTCTAATGCTTTAGTTTTGCTCTCAGTTTGGTAATTTTAACTTTTTCTTGTTCTGAAATTCTTATAGTAAGCATAATATTAGTAATATATATTTCACTACCTGTGTCAATCTCTCATGTATTGATACATTGCTTGCAGCTATTTGCTTCAATAGATGAGCTTATTTTGGTATCTTCATAAAATGCAGTAGTGGTTTTGTCAGTGGAGCTGCAAATAACAAATCTAAAGTTTCCTGAATTGTGTACATAGTCAGTAATCCTGAAACCACAAGTATTTAGTAGTGCAGTTTCTGCTGCAGGTCCTCCATTCATCATGATCAAAAATGAAAATATTTGTGTTATTGATATTATGTTAATGAGTCTGGTTTACATAGAATGCCTTCTATTCAAATCATTTTGTCTATGGTTATAATATAATGTTCCTTGTCAAATGTCCTTGGTGTTGGTGATATTTTATATTCCACCATTTTATTTTCTGTATTAATTTCAATGAGATTTCAGATTGTTCACATCCTTTGTCTTCAGTTGGGTCAATGAAACCTTGCATGATAGATGTTGTTGATGTTATATACCTGTTCTAAATATCTGCATAACCTCATCAGAAGCTTTTTCTAATAGATGATCAATATGTCCACAATTAATACACCAGTTAGTGAGTATGGCATAGAAGCAATTATTAGTCTCGTTCATATGCTGCTTTAAAGGTTTATCTTTAGGATGTGGTGTTGTACTTATAAATAGGTAATTAGTGTTGACATGTTAGTCGGATTGTGAGAGAGCATTAATTGCTTCAGTTTGACCATTGCTCAATTACCTTAGTTAATTCAAGTTCAACTTCCTTAATTTTCACCGCATGAGCTATCTCACCAGCAGCTAATCTGATCACAAGCCATTCAAATACAAATCTTTCTTGTCTATGATATGTATTAAGTTGAGGTGATTTAAATTTTTGCAGAAAAACTGGTATATGGTTAAATAAGTAATTTTCACAATATTTGGAATGTGCTGGGAAACAAAATTTGAAAGGAAATTTTGTATTTAACTTCTGGATTCACTATAATAGAGACTGGGAGATTTAAATGTGAAATTACTAAGAGTGTAGAGACTTCAGAGAAATTTCCTACATGGGTATAGGAAATCCTGGGATTTGTAGTGAGTGGTTCTTAACTTGTATCACTGTATTTTCCTCTTTCCATAATGCATGGTCTTTTGGAGCCTTCTTTAAGGAAGCATTTTGAAAATGACATTGGGAAATATTTGATCATTTGTCTTCCTATAGCTTGCCATGGTCAAACATTGAAGGTATGGTTTAAGATAGGAATTGCATACATTATATCGAAGTCCCATATGTAATAAGATAATTTGAAAACTGTGTTGAGCTCTACATTTTCTGGGAGGGTAGACCATAAGGAACTGGTACCAGTAGGGGGAGCAAAGTATGGGTGAATTGTTGGCATATATAAATTACTATCGCCATCACTTCTTACCATCTTCCACTCCATAATCCCCTTCACCGATTTCCTCATGCTCCTTATTATATTCATTGCCACTTTTACTTCCTCAGACATATCTGGTTGGTACCAAAATTGATTCCATGCTGAGAATAATTTGAAATTCATGGTATTTTCATAAGTAAATTCACCAGTGAAACTTGTTTCTCCCATGTCTCTTGCTCCTGTTGAAATATTAGATTTATCAGGTGTACTCCCCTGTGTTTCATTAATTTGCAGAAAGTCTATATGTGAGGTATCAAATGCCTTCCGCTGGTAACAGAAAATGTTATAGAAGTCATAACTGATCTCCAAAGTTTGGTTTGTTTGCATGTATGAGGGTTCCTAGTCATTAATGACTCCTCCATCATTATTTCTTAGATCTATGAAATTTTGTCTTGTGGATTACTGTAACAGTATCTGCATTATTTCAATGAGACACAGCATGTAATTGGTGAAGAGCTTGGACTGCCAACTGGAAGTACCGGTTCTTTCAGGGAAAAAGGTGTAGAGTCCTGTGATAGGTATTGCTGATAAAAGTATGCTACATACTAACAGTAATCAAAGAAGTTCTTTAAATTACTGTATGGATTATAATACATACTTGTCTGTATTTTGTGACATAAGCAAATGAGGAGTGGTGTTATGGAGGTTGCAAGCAAGTTCTCTGGCTATGGCTTGGAGTATCAGATAGGTTATTTATATTCTTGTGATCATCTGGTTTCTTTTGGCTATTTGGAATTTTTTTACTTCCTGTTATCCAGTGTTACCAGTTCTTTTTACAACAATTTCTTGTTAAAATAATCATCTTTCAGAGATTTGTTAATTATTTTAAGTGGGTGTATTCTATGTGATTCTTTATCAGTTGTCTGGCCTAATCTATCCACAGTGTTGATATCATTGTATAAAAAGATCTCACAGTGGTTGTACACCTTGAATTGAGTTCATATATGGCAGCATTTAACGGTGTGTATATTATCTGTTGACCACCTTAGCTTTTCTTTAAGCCCTTGAATCTTTCTATATTACCACTGGCTGTTGGGTTATAGACTGTATGGCCATTCCATGTAATATCAAAACTGTGTTCACTTTTTCACTAACGTTCCCATAAAATGTGTCCCCCGATCACCTTATTACTGTGAGTTTTCCCAAAGTTGGCTATCCATTTGTCATAAAGTATTGATAACATTTCGATAGGGTTTCGTATATGATTTTGCCATCCCTAACCTAGTTCCAGTGTCAACAATTGTGCATGCATATTTGTTCTGAAAATTCAATGGGCCAATAAAATCTATTTGGAGCAAAGAAAATATTTGTGGTTTATATTTTATGTCTAAATCTAATTTTGTTATTTGGGAATACAAAGCAACTTCTATTAGCTTTACATTGTTGCTAAGTAATCGGTAAATCTGTTTCATCCATTTGTAAACCTGTGTCCCAACACAATCCTAGCCATACATGTATTTCACTGATTTCATCTGCAGCGATTCTTACTATTATTGATAACTTTCCATTTTAGTTCTTTCTAATTTTACCCTATTCTGTATTTTCTATGTACCATTATTTTTAGTGTAATTTTTCATCTATTGCTTCACCAGTCATTAACATACCTAAAGTTAGTGTGCCAACTAATTTTATCAATGATGTCGTTATGTTCGGCTTCTGGCATATTTTTATTTGTATGTGCATCAGTATGTGCTATAATTTTAATATTTGCTCCTGCAGTTTTTTTCCAGATATCTTTAGACCATACATCTTTTCCATTTATCTGCCAGTCATTATTTCTTCATTTGTAGACCTGATTGCTACTCCATTACACACAACAAGATATAAATTAGAATTTTTTCATTAAGTGATTTTTCTATTGCGAATCAAACTGTTAGGACTTAAACGTGTTGCACATATTTGTCTACCCCTTCATTTATCATACTCTTTCCACCCAAGGTTGCTAAGCTACAGCTTTCCAGCATACCTTCCCATTTCCTAGCACAAGGAACTATTTATGAACCAGGCATTTTGGAATCTTTTGCATCATCGTGGTCCTCAAGTACCAATAGGTCTGTGCTATTTTCTCTTTTTAATTATTGGGAGTTGTAGGATGTCATCTTGGTCACCTGCTCAGTAACACTTGATGTCCCTTCTCCACCTTTCAGACCATTGGTCTTCATGAATGCTTGGATATGCCATTTCTAAGTTTGGGCCGTAGGTGCCATTTGTATTTTACAGGTTTCTTCCCCAGTCATATTGACCTGAGCAGTACAGGGATCATACTTTGGATATTCATAAGTTGGTTCTGATGTAGCAGAGCAACACTTTCAGCACCTCAAATAGCGCCCATAGTTTTTTTTGAAAATGGAACATTTATGTTCTGAATATGGGAATTGTTCACAATAACAACAAATTGGTATTACCATCTTTTTTTAAAAAATAATCCTCAGTTTCCATATTCTTCTAAAAATACATCAAATTGTAATTTACCTTCCTTGGTGTTGTGTAATGGGGTCAGTTGTCCTTTGATAATTTCTATGGTGTTTTCTTGTGCTTTACTCCACTTGAAATCTACTGCCTTCCTGTTACATTATATACCATCTTTAATAGTACCTGTGAATTTGATCTGAATCTGTGGGCCTTCCAATATCCAAACAACCCTATCAGTTTGTGTGCTTCATTCTTATTCTTTGGGTTAGGGGGTTCAAAATTTTATCACTTTTGGTGGTATTTTGCTTCCTAAGCCATTCCAATAAAATCTAAGGAATTTAGTTTGTGTATCTATTTTCAGGATTTTACCCCTGCTAATTGCCCATGCCTTACTGATTAGGTGTTTCGCCGATGTGTCCAAATTTTTTTCAAGTTATTCCTTATAACTTCCAAATATAATATCGTCTAGATAACTGTCTTGTAGTTTGACCTCAAATAGATGTGAGATGGTCTGTGCTATTATTGGACTACCCTTGAGGCAGTCTCAAATTTGTTGTTTGCCTTCCCATGTGAATATTGTTTGCTCTCAACTCCTCACTAATATGGTACTAAAGAACGTATAAGTTTATGGATCAAAAATTGGGGGGATTTTCTCTAGTAAATTTATAATTTCTTCTACATCTAGTAATGCTTTCATTTCTGGTGTGATTTTATTCAGATCTCTAAAGCCTACTGCAAATCAATATTCCCCATTTGGTTTCAATATAGGCCAAATGGGACTTTATATTTGAATGATTGAACTTTCTCAATTATATCCTGATTCAAGTTTTTATTTTTTCTATTTCCTTATGTCCCCCTTTGACTGGGTATTGCTCAGTAAACAATGGTTTAGTCTTCAGTAATTTGATAGGTTGTATAAGTTTGACCAGACAACACTTTGGTAACTCTACAAATTTTCCTAGATTTCTTATTGGTGTTTTTTTTTTTAAGCTTACTGGTATTATACCCATCCCTAGGGTATTTTCTGGTACATCTGCACTAATCATATTGCAATTTATAAATTTTCTGTTATAATTAACATGGACTTGTATCTTATATCCTATAATAATGTTCTTGGTTAATTTACCAATGTTTACTTCTTTCAACTCATTTCTCTAATATTTTTAATAGTTACCTGGCTTTCAGAGTCAAATAGAAATTTTAAGTTGTAGGTCTTTAGATTGAATTTTAATGGCCATTATTAAGAATGGCCTATTCTCAACAGTTTGCTTGCTTAATTTCAGCCTTGTTGCAGTTTTTTTTGGCAAAGGGGTTCTATTTGGATTTCCTTCATGTCTCTGATTCCTAGTTCTCAGGGATGGTACTGATATAAAATTCCACATTGATACACAATATGGTGGGTTATTGAGTCTTCATTTAGGTTTATTTGGGCTGACTGGTACTACATCAGTTCACACTTGGGTCCCAACTACATTGTATGTCTTTCATTCTAGCTGAAAAAGAGAGAGGGTTTTTGGTACCATTTTTCAGGGTCCATTCCATCCCCAGATTTCAGAAGTGAAGGTTCTTTTCCTTCTTCTCTCAGGTTTGGTGGAAATAATCTACAGTCTAGTCCATCTGTCAGTATGATCTCCATATCTTCTCCATATGATTTTCACACATTAGTCTATTGGGTTTTTATGAGTTTACAATGTAGGTATAGTCATTCTACAGATGAGACACAAAGATCTGGGTAGCTTACTATGAGGAACCCAGCTAGTGAAAACTGAGATAGAATTCTAACCCAGGCAGTTCAGTTCTAGAATCTACTTTAACTCTTAGTTTTATATCTCGAAGGATTTTCAAGGTTTTTAAATCCAATGAAATCATATGTGTGAAAGTGCTTTGAAAAGTATAAAATGCTAGATAAATACATGGTATTGTAGAAGTTACTGAGCCTAGCAGAAGATTTTGGTTTCCTTGGAAGCAGCATTTTCTTGGCAGTTGGAAAGCACTGATGTAGTAGGGAAGAGTTATGTGCTGGGAGCAATGACTTGGTTTGATATGCATTCAATACCAGTGTAGTACAAAGGTCACTGAACTGGAAGGAAGCACACCTAAGTTCCAGGGCCTGCTGAGCTACTACCCATGGAGTCGGTCTTGGCCAAGCCATTCAGTGTCTCTAAACCTCATTTTCATTAAGGATGAAGCAAGACAATTGACACAGACAGTTTAACAGTAGTTCTTAAGTCTTTTCAGGGTTAACAGTTTAAGAACTGTCCATAAATTTTGGACGCCACATTAGGGGTGCACAGGCCTCCTGGAGGGCACCTACCGTTCTGCAGTTGCTGGGCAAAAAACTCCATGCCTAAATGTTAGAACTTCTTTGCAGCTCTCAGCTTCAAGATTGGAACCATGCCATATAAATACAGTAAGCCCTCAGCATCACTGATTGGTTCTGGACCTGACTTTAAGAAAACATGTAATAGAACCAGTTTTATCACAGGCTAGTTGAAAGAAGCAAGAGTTAGGTTTCTAAAACATTTCTGGTCACAAAAATATCACCAAAATTCTCAAGATTCCAAAATACTTCTGATGTTGAACAGTCCTTGGCATTCATTTATTCAGTCATTCATTTCCCAGTCTGTTGATTCAAGTCATGGTGGACAGAGCTGTGAGGTGGGAGCCATCCAGGAAAGACACCCTTCCTTCCTAAGGCCACTCATTCCCATATTCAGACTGGGACAACTGAGACTCACCAGTGAATATCATATGCACACCTTTGGGATGTGGAAGGAAATGGAAAAGCCTAGAGAAAAGCCACTCAGACTTGGTGGAAACATGCAAATATCACATATCATGGCCCCAGACAGGAATTATATTTTTCTCAATGTTACAGTGAAGTGATGTTGAATGAAATTATATCACCTGATGAACTGCTGTACATTTTTTCTAACAGTGCTTTACAGGAAAATTATGTTAGTCACAAAACATCTGCCAAACCACGGAGCCAAGGTGGTCAGAGTCATATGCTTTAAGAATTTAGGAATGGATCGCCTTTAGTAGCAGTGGGGTATAGCTGTAATAGCTCAAGAGGAATACTGTATTTCAGTTTTATTTTGTTGAGGCACTTTTTGGGGGAGCAGGGAAGAGGGGGAGAATCATAGCAACAATATGCACCTGGATATATTAGTCACACTTTCAGCTTTGTAGTACATTTAGAAAATTGTTGGACTTACCTGCTTTTAGTTCTGGTATCAGCAGAAGATAACAGTCCCGTTTCATGCTGGTCCACAGGAAGCAGTAGCATTTTTTATAAGACGCAGGCACTGCCATAGAAGACAAAAAATTTTCTATCTATGAAAGTAGATGATATTAAACCCAACCAGGTGCACAATTTGTGGGTGGTCTGTTTCTGAAACATTTCTAATTAACTGTGGTTGTAATGAGCATATAAACAAAGCCATAAAACAAAAAAAGTTCATGAACTTGAAACAAGTTCAAAACTTGTCTCAAATAATGAAGTTGACTGTGCAAAAACTTGGTAAGGACTTGCAAGAGAGTGAAGGGCCAGCAAAAGAGTGCAGACAGCAGATACCCACAGATAGTCTGGAATCATACCCCTATAAGAACAAGCCCAAAGCCACAGAGATGAGCAAAGCAGCGTCTGAAACTGGCTTGAGGATTACCCTGGACGAGGGCTACCTCTGGACTGCTCCCTGCTCTCCAGTCACGAGTCTGTCCATCAACAAGACCTATTGCATGGCCATTCATCTATCAGGCCTTGGAACTTCTAAGGACTTCCAAGGCCGGGTGGGACTGCATTAGCAGACTGACACATCGTGCAGCAGCTTCTTTGGGAACTTTGGTTTGGTTTGGAGCATAATAAAGTTATCTTTGAGGGCCAGCCTCCAAGTGAAGCTTGCTTCTTGCTCGCAACAGTTAGTATAGTTGGGAGGTCCTTGGGTTCTCAGCACTAGTCACCTCCAAAAGGCATGCGAGGCAACTGGATAAAACCGGTTCTGGTAGGGGGTTCTGGTAGGGTCTCGCTGAATGGCTGAGGTCAAAGGCAGAAGCCACCTCCACATCACAGAGACCTTCTCCAACAGAAATCCCTCCAAAAGGCACAGGAAAAGCTCATTTAAAACAGCTCTGGTAGGTGTCCATCAAAGAGGTTTACAAGGTGCTTTGGTAAAGGATACCTGTACTTGCATGTTTATTGCAGCACTACTTACAGTAGCCAGGATATGGGAACAATCCAAATGCCTCAAAACAGACAATTTGATGCATTTGTGATAACATGGATGAACCTAGAAGGAATAAGCCAGAAAGGAATAAACAGAAATAAGCCAGAAAGATAGAAATACTGTTGATCTCAACTATATGTGGGATATAGAGAAAACAAAAGGACATGGAAAATTAGCTAAACTGTTAGCAGAACAAACACAGAGAGTAAGGGGAGAGGGGTAAAATCGGGGGAGGCATGGGCACAAGAGATTAAGATGATGGTTCACGGGTGATAAGGTAGTGGGAGAACCTTAATATCAACTTAAAAATAAAATTAAAAAAATACAATTGCTTTGGTAGAGGCTTGCCAATGACTTAGCAAAAAAAAAAAAAAAAAAATCCATGAGAGGTTGCAAAGAATTTACCAGTCTATAGGAAACTCAGGGATTTAATAAAATAGGGCAGCAATAAGAGTGCACACCCATGTTATTGGCAAAAGAAACAGGTCAACCTTTTATTCAAACTGGCCACTTGGATAGCATAAGTTTTCTTTTTTTTTTAAATAATGTTTTTATTTATATATATTTCACATCATTTCAGTCCCTGGGGGTCACCCACCACCTCCCCTTCCAATCCATGAGAACAGTACAAAAGATTATCCAAGAAAAAGTGCTTACTTCTGAAAAATGGATGTAAATCTGAATTTACATAACCCTGAGATGGTCAAATGCATATTGGTCAGGGCTCAACCAAAAGAAAACCCAGCAATAGTGTATAAAACAATTGCCAACATAAATGCCAATCTGTGTAGAGGTAAATATTTAGTGAGAAAATATAGTACCATGATCTAAAAACCTTATCTGTTCCTGAATGACAATATCAAAATAAAAGAGAAAACCAACAATATAAAGTGGTTTAGTTTTCCAGTTGTCACCACTAAAGAGATAAGAAACAGATAATACAACATACTACACAAATATTAGCTCGGGCCACTATCCCTATTTTATAATTCCCAATGAGGGGGCTGATGAACAGTATGATGGGACTTAATCAAAGATGCCCTATAATTAGTGGATTTAGAACTTAAAAATAGGTATTTAAACTCCAAGTGAATAACTCCTCAATGAACAACATGTAAAAATCTGAGTATAAATAAACCTTGAGTGATTAATCTCCCAATGATTAAAACATCTATTCATTTACTTATATTTATTGATAATCTAGGTACCCAAGTATGAAATTCCATATCTGGTCTGAGAATCATCTTTTATTTCCTATTTGCAAATGTGTAGAAGAGAAAACCAAAACGAATTACTGAAAACATTATATCTCAGTTTCCTTTTAGGTCACATGGGACATGTTCCCAGAAACTTTCCAATTAATAAGACATGGTGCATATGGTCAATTATTTATATAGGGAAACTTTATGAAATGAAATGCAACACAGTATTAAATATGCTGGCCAGTAAGAAGGCATGTGGCCTTAAAATACTTTTCATAAGCCTCAGATCGACCAAGTTATCTACCCTAATGGTCATTGTCTGTTAACAAAGACCAAGATCCCTGACAATAGCCAGCCAAGGACTGGAGTGCTAACCCCCAGATTAAAAAAAAGAAGAACAAGGATTCATTCACCTCTCTTTACATTGTACAGCGGCCACTTTCTCAGCACTAGATAGGAATTCTCAAATGTTCTTGAGCAGAAGAAATATTGAAATGAGTTTTTCAATTATGTAATACCAATTTCTCTACCAGAGTTCCTTTATAATTTGCTGGCTGAGTGGACTGGATCGTGTGAAAAGTATCTCTCCTTTCATGCAGGTGCATTCTTCAGGGCAGTGCACATGCTCTCTGGTGATAGATTAGTAGGCAAGCTATGACATGCAAGACCAGGAGATACCTGCAGCCTTATTCTTTGAACTCACCCATTCTCTTGCCCACCAGCTTCCCATTTGTGATTTGTTAAAGGCCACCTACTCATGGTCCCAATCAACTCATGGTCCCAATCATGGGCCCATCTATAGTGTCAAGAAGGGTAGCATTATGAATGTTAGGAAGATGTTAATCTTAATTTGCCTTTTCTGTAAAAACCATGATTTTTTCCAAAGGCATAAAAAAATGATAACTACTAGTTGCTTTCACCAGCGGCTTTGTGTTTTCTTGTAACTGCATTCCAAGTGAAGTTATTTTTAGCAGACAAGAGCCTGGTTGTGGCTTTCCTTTTGAGTTCAAATCAACATAGCCCAATGTGTTTATCATAAAGTTGATAGAGGTCATGTTTGCACTACTAGGACCCAGAACAGAAGGATGTGGAAAGTGTGGTGAGGCCCCGGGCACAAGACTGCACTAATCTCAAGGTTAGGCTTCGAATGTGCCACCTGTCTCAACCATCACCTCCCTCGTGCATAGTAGCTCTGACTTACACTCCAATACCAGCCCTAACTCCAGCAGATGGGCAATGTAGTGTGATAGAAAGTACAAGTAGTTTAGATTCCATCTGGAGACCTGAGGTTTACTGTAGTGCTGCTGAAGCCTTAGGCAAATTACTTCTCTGCAAGCCTGTTTTTCATTTTATTACTTAAGGAATCAGAGAAACGATCATTTTTGCCAATTATCATATACTGAGATTTAAAAAGATTCAAAGAGCAGTTTGGATGTATTTGTTGTTTTCTTGATTCTAGTTTGTTGTATTCTTGATTCTATCCTGTCCTTGAGACCCCCAAAGTCCTAATAGCCAGGTCTAGATCTTGTTTCTCCATACAAAAGTCCATACCTGGAATTGCAATTCTCTGACTTCATATCTGGCCTCCTGATTCCTACACTGTTTTCAAGAACTCTGAACCTATTTCTAGGATTCCAGGTATAGTAGGCAGAATATTAATGATCTCCCCATCCTCCCTCCAAGAGTCCCATATCCATGAATATGCTATCACACACTAATCGAGGTTCTGCTATAAAGAGACCTTGCAATTTAATCAAGGTTACAAACCTTAAGATAGGAGGGTTTTCTTAGATTATCCAGGTAGACCCAGTCTAATCACATGAGCTCTTAAAGCAAAGCAGCTTTTCTAGTTAAGTGAGAAGCAGCAGGATATGAGGTGAAGCGGAATCAGAAAATTCAAATGCATGAGAACTCAACCTGCCATTACTGGCTTTGAATAGGGCCACAAATTAGGGAATATGAGCAGCTTCTAGAAGCCGAGAAACCTCCACAGTCCAAAGCTAACAAGGACACAGGGCTGTCACTCCTAGAACTAATTTAGCCAATGACCTGAAAGAGCCTCATGGATGCTTCTCTATAGTATCCTGACAGGAACTCAGTCTAGATGCTGATACTTTGAGTTCAGCCTTGTGATACCCTAAGCTGAACCATCTAAGCTGCTTCAAGCCCAGATATCTGACCTAGAGAACTGATAAATAAGACATCTGTGTTTTATTTGTGCACTGCGTGGCGATTGTAACAGTAGAAAACCGCACACCCCAGGGTGTATGTTTCTGAACGCTCAGCACTATTTTTTCATTCTTCATCATTATAGAGCAATACTTTCATTTTCTAGTAGACTTCTGTCTCCATTAAAATAAGGCTCTGCCTTTATAACTTTTGTTATTTGATTTGAAGTCAAATCTTCATTTAATAACCACTGCTCCAAAGCTTCTTTCAGGCCAAAACCTGTCAGGTCACTCTCATGCCCACATATCCAGGCAGATTTCCACTTACAGGCTGACTTGGAGAAATTGGTGTGCTGTAAAACTTCCTGTAGTATCTTACTCAAGATTATAATTTCCTTGAAAAAGAATTATAGGCCATATTAGTATTCTATACTCTTGCCCTGCTTCCCCCACCCCCCATATTCTTCCTCTTATGGTTTCCTGCCAAAATTTTCTGCTGTGTCTCCAACTCAACACCACACTCCCTTACAGGATTGACAGTCATTTTTGGAAGAAAAATCACATTCAAAATCTGATCCAAGCCATGTCTATTAAGTTTTTTACAAGACTATGCTTGCACAAATAAGGGCAAGAACACTGGCATTCCTATCTCATTGGAAAGTTATTTGCATTAAAGCTATTGCTTTGGGAGGGGGGATGCCTCCTTCGAAGGAAATTGAGGCAAGAAAACTAAGAGCAGCCCATTTTCATGTATTATCAAACTTTGGCGATAACATTTCCATTTCACTTAGATTTATATTTTCTTGGTATAAAATACAATTTTAGCAAATATGCAGACTTTTCTAGTAAGGAATTGGACTGGGATGAACTGTAGGTGGATTGGACACATGCTGGTCAATTACCATTTCAAACAGGTATCAAAGAAACTAGGGATGATTTATTTTTCTTTTACTGGCATCAACAGAAATGTTTCACAGACTATAGGAAACTAATTTTCCTGGCAAAGTTAGAGTAAAGGCATGAGAATGAATTTGATTAGAATTTGGGGGGTATGTTTTCATGGCATTTATTTCTAGTACAGGAGCTGTGAGTTTCTACAAATTCCAGTGTGGGAGACTTCTAAACTGTTTTCACTTTTTATTATGAATACACATCTTACACGTCCTTGATTCGGACACATAAAACACCCTTAGAAGTTGTATGTTGACACAAACGGGAGTCTTAGATGACTGCAGATGAGGCTGAGAATGCTAATTTTATCAGGCTGAAGATGAAATGGGAAAGAGAAATGTAGGCAGTATGGATGGAATGCTGAATGCCTTCTCCCTATTCCTGGTCTTGGAGCTGGCCTGGGAGACTTTAAATAGCTTTATAAACAGTCCAAGCTTTCCTCAGGTACTTAACGTACTTAGTCACAACCTCTATTTTAAAACATATTGGTCGCAAAATTCTTGGAATTTTTAGTGTCCTAGACCTCAAGATACCACCCACCCTCATCCATCCCCATATATTCTGATATCTCTAAATCTGGGATATCACAGGGCTCCTGCATTCCAGATCTTTTTGTATCCCCCAAACATAAAGTTAGTACCTTCAGTAACTCCTTCTCAGGAGGCAGGAAGAAAGATTATGCCAGATTATGCCTCTATGCCACCTGACCATTTGTATATCAAGTATTTTATTTATACATTGGAGTTAGAGATCAGAATGAGTTGTTTTATATAAAAAAATAACAGGATGGGTGGCCTATACTAAAATGCTTCAGTTATTCACAGCAGGAGACAGCCAAGCGGTTGTAGACATGTATACAAGCTGGTGTCAGCCACCCATGGGCAGCTTCTGTGCCTAAAACCGCCATCCTGAGTCCTCACAAGCAGGAAATCATCTCTGTTTAAACTTGCAGCTTCTGACCCTTTAAAGTGACCCTGAAGAGTCAAAGGTGTCTTCACAAAGGAGCTCTTCTTGCCTTGACCAAAGTATCTTCACATTTGTGCTGACTGCAAATCACAAACCTCTATCCCAGTTACACAGATGGGGAAGGGAAAAGACAGAATTTAAAATTATGTGAGTATGAGGATCAGACTTTTCCAAAGGATGGTTTCATAACCAGGGACATCGATAGCCTGAAGGCTGCAGCGCAAGATTGGAAATAAGTAAATTTAATACAAATATGAACCATGCCACCAAGTTGTAGGGTGGCCTCTGGCAAGTCAGTGATATTTTTACTGTACCCAAGTTCCCTAACTGCTATCTGCCATGGAGGTGTCCTGCCTATCCCCAGCAGTCTCACACTTACAGCACATCTCATTCACAATGTCTTTATTTGAACAGCGTTCACCTTGGTCATTGGTGATGCCTGAAATAATATTACAGCAGAAAAGCTGTAGACTGAAATGCACCACTGACTACCCGTTCCTGCTGGGTCACATGTCGTTCTAAGGCTCGGTGGAGGGAGATTAAAGAAAGGAAAGTCACTCCAGCAGCGTTGCTTAATAGACTATTCCCTTGCATCTCTGGCTTACTAGTCCGAGAAAATAAAGTTTCCCAATGTTTCACAGAATCCACAAAGAAAAGGGTGAGGTTTAAAAATTCATGGAAAGACAAATATAAGGAAAACTGAAGTTAAAGTAATACCCAAAGATTTTTCGGGCAACTTGGCTATTTTTGAGATACTAAACTTAATCAAGGAACAAGATAAAAACCAAGTAGATGCTTTATGCTAAAATAAAGAATTGTCAATGCTACCTATTGAAAGAAAAAAATCAAATAGATCCTCATAGTTGCTCTACCATCTAACTCCAGGTCCTGTATAGAAATGGCTCTATTTTTAATTATTTTTTAGTGACTAGGTCTTGCTAGGTTGCCCAGGGTTGTCTCAAACCTGCGAACTAAGTGATCTCTAGGCTCAGTCTCCCAGGTAGCTGTGGTTACAGGCACATGCCACCACACCCGGCTAGAAATGGCTCTAAAGTAAAATGTTAACTATTGTTTGCTCATCTGTCCCAGTGCCCTCTCTTTCTCTACTCCCAAGAGGCCAGGGTCCATCACAGTGCCCCGATATTTCTAAACCTATGCCCTGTTTCCTTCTAAAAGATTAATTTCTTCATTGTGCCAATCACTTGAAGCACTTGTTAAAAATAGATTCCCAACTACCCCATGGAGATTATAGATTTGAAGGTTTAATGAGTACCCCAGGCAATTTTTTTCTAGGGTTTGTTGGGAAAGCCTGCCTAAGATCTAAGTTCTCTCTACTAAACATGTATTATATCACTGACATCATCAAAGAACTTACTTAAAATGCTCATTCTCAGGTCTTGTCTAGACCCAGAATTGCTTTCAAGATACCCAAATCATTATTTCAAGTTTGAGCACTTATTTTTAATGACTGAGTCATCTCGTAACCTAAGAGTCTCTATTAATATTTCACTGCAAGTTTAATAAATCCACCAATTCACTTATTCATTCAACTTACATTTGGGGATCTACTACGTGTTCTGAGCACTGTGATGAGTCCTAGGATTTATACTTTGCATAATAGAAGGCCTTAAACTAGAGGAATCTACCTTTAACTCTATGGTATCACACACCAGCACAGGCTAATGTGGGAGATATTTTAAAGACTAGGTGGAACAGAAAAATATCCAAGTTATACCATTTAATTAATTAGCTATTCTGTCTATCCTTCAAGTTGTTTAGACTATGTAAACCAATCTAATTTCAGTGACTTCTACTATTGCAAGTGTTGCTGCTCCACACCTTCAAGGGGTCATATGTGCAGCAATGGATATAAAGCATTGATGAAGAGCCTCCCATCCACTCAAAAATGCCCCCTTGGAGAATAGCCCTGTGTAAATATGTACAGCCTGAGCATTTGTGGGATAAGCAAATGAGGTGAGAAAAAGTAGGGAATAGTCTGGGTAAGGCAGGGAGTGGTGAGGATGAAGTCAGACAACACTGGGAAGGTTGACTGTGCTCCAGATACCTATGAGCTACTATAAACCACTTGGATCTTGGCTAGCGATTATCTGAAACTACTACAACCTACAGGCGTAGAAATAACTTTGATTTATATATATATATATATATATATATCTCACAGCAGACTCAGGCTCTCCCTCCACACAAAATAAAAACAAACACCAACTAGTATTTTACTTGGGGATGGGCACAGTATGAAAAAAAATACTAATATGTACTACTGATGAAAATAATTCCATTTAAAGACAACAGGTAATAAAGATTTTAATACAGGCACATTGCTGAATAATCATAACCAAATATTTTATCTCTGTTTTGTGATTTCAAGTAGCTTAATGGGAAAAACAAAGACTTGATTTACCCTGGATTTAAATATTTGCAATCAATCCGGTATCTTGTAGCTGAGATAACCAAGTAACCCTGCTATGATTCTCTATTAATAAATTAGGAGACGTCCATGTATGTGTGGTGGCCAGTTGAGGGTGGGGGTAGGGTGAAGGGAGTCAAATTTATACCATAGTATCCAAAACAATTTTTTAAAGGTGAAATATTTCTAGCACAAAAAGAAACCCAAACTAAGACTTTCAAGAAGCAACTGCAGAAAAACTCCATTATTTCACTCCTTTTACACAGAGATTTAATCAACCATTTTATTACAGATTTGCTTTATCACAGACAAAACTGATTTGAATATTTAAGGATATTTTCATCTCATTCTACATTCTTATCAATACATATAGATCAATACATATAGAAAAAAAAAACACAATGATTACCAAATTTATTCACAGTATTCTACCTTTTACCATCATTGCATGTGTTGTTCAGGAAATTTCTGTCTTAAATGTAATATTTACAAAACACTTTCCATGATCTTTGCCATCAAACTGTAGGTTTGAGTTTGTAATGCTAACAGAAATGAATCTTTCCCATTGTCCCAAGTTATGAAGATTACAAATCTGTGCTGCCAGTAATTGGAAAGGCTAGCTCAGTAATGACATCAAGGTCCAAGCAGAAAAGATTCTGTAAGGATCAGTTCCGGCTTAAAGAACAGATAAGGTAGCAAACTAGAACAATGAAACTGCCTGCCAGTCTATAGCCCTGGCCCAGTCACTCCCTGGGAAGTCAGATACTGTACTACACTGCATGAAGTTGTACTACGCTGTATGTACACTCCAACCCAGGCAGCTCTATGCTGGATCTCAAGACTTATCTGTTGTGGTATATTTGCCTCTGCTATCCCTACTATTCCCTGGACATTGACTTTTGTTCCCTCTTTGACTTTTGTATTCTAAATCTTTCCTTGTTCAAGACCATAGACTCACATTAATCCTGGGTTTTATTTACAACCATTTCTTTTGCTTTCCAAATCCTGGTATTGAGCCCTGCAGTATTGACTAAAATCACTAACTCCCCACAATCAAAGGGATAACTTTCATCAGAAACTAAGGAAATCAGTGTCGATTTGTGTGTTTTATATGCAGAGACACTTCCATATACAAATTGATTATTAGCAAACAATAAAAATGACCTCCAACTGCAACACAGGAAAATGTGATACATAAGCCACATTAAGATATTCACACTACTTAAAATGCAGTAACCTACACATAGCTACAGTCACTGTTGTTTAGCTTAATTTTAGCAGTTTCACTCATGTCTAAGTTAATAATGACTCTAACTCATCCTGAAAAGTTTCTTCAGAATCCAGAAATGTATAGTGGAAAATATATTTTATATATAATTATATTTTATATATAACGACTATATTAAATCTATGTCCTCTATACAGTTCAGAATTTTAATGACTTGGATTAACATAAAAACTCTTTCAGTTTTCATTCAACTGTTCTTACCCATACCATCAGACCTATAGCTACCAGTTTACAACTACTCTTAGAAATTGCTATTTCCCAAATAGAATCCAATGATGCATGGAAAGCATTATTGATCATAACCAAGTGGGATTTATCCCAGGAGCACAAGGATGGTTCAACATCTGGAAATCAATTAACATAATCCACCACATTAACAATAACAACAAAAAAACACATGATCATATCAATAGATGCAAAGAAAGCATTGGACAAAGTCCAGCATCCATTCATGATAAAAGTCCTTGAAAAATTGGGGGCTGAAGGAACATCCATCAACATAATTAAAGCAATCTATGACAAGTCTATGGCAAACACCATCCTAATGGGGAAAAATTAAAATCATTCTAATTAAGATCTGGAATAAGGCAGGAATGCCCACTGTCTCCACTAATTTTTAACATTTTACTGGAAGTATTAGCTAGGGCAATAAGGCAAGAGATAGAAATGAAAGGGATACAAGTAGGAAAAGAGGAACTAAAGCAATCATTATATACAGATGAGATGATTCTCTATATAGAGAAACCAAAAAATCCACAGAAAAACTGCTTGAAATAATAAACCAGTTCAGTTAGGTAGCTGGATACAAAATCAACACACAGAAGTCAGTAGCCTTCCTATATGCAAAAAAACAAGAACAGGAAGAAATTTAAAAAGCTATTACATTTACCACCACACCAAAGACAATTAAATACCTGGGAATAATCCTAACAAAACATGCAAAAGAACTATACAAAGAAAACTTTAAAACACTGCTAAAAGAGATAGAAGACATAAGGAAATGGAAAGACATTCCCTGCTCATGGATTGGAAGAACTAACATCGTCAAAATGGTCATCCTACCAAAAGCAATCTACAGATTCAATGCAATCCCTAAAAAAATTCCAATGACATTCTTTAACGAGATAGAAAAACAATTACAGAAATTCATATGGAATAACAAAAGCCTCAAATATCAAAAAGCCTCCTGGTCAAAAAAAGAGAGAATGGAGGTCTAACTATTCCAGACTTCAAGCTATACTACAAAGTCATAATAATTAAAGCAGCATGGTACTGTTTTAATCAGAACAATGGAACAGAATTGAGTGCCCGGAAATAAAACCACACATATATAGCCAACTAATCTTTGACAAAGGAGGGAAAAACTTACATAGGAACAAGGATAGTCTCTTCAATAAATTGTGTTGGGAAAATGGAACTAAAACCTGCAACAAAAATGGACCAAGCAACATCTTCAGACCATGTACAAAAACCAACTCAAAATGTTATCGATAAAAGATGTAGATGTCAGACCTGAAACCATAACCTACATACAGGAAAACTTGGGCAGAAACCCTCCATGAATTACAATTCAGAAGTCCTTTTCTGGACATATCTACAGATGGTTAAAAAAAAACGAAGGAAAACCTAAACATATGGGACAACAACAAACTAGAAAGCTTTTATACAGCAAAAGAGACAACAGAAAAAACTGAAAGAAGCCCAACTGAATGGGAAAAAATTTTTGCCCTCCACAAGGATGATAAGGGTTTAATAACGAAGATCCACAAGGAACTCACACAACTAAACAAAAGCAAAACAAAAAGCCCAATCAAAAAATGGGGAGAAGAACTAAAAAGACACTTTTCCAAAGAGGAAATACAAATGTTCAACAGGCACACGAAAGATTGCTCAATGTCATTAGCAGTAAGGGAAATGCAAATCAAAACCACAATGAGATATCACCTTACACAAGCAAGAATGGCCCACATCCATAAAATGGGCAAGAACAAGTGCTGACAAGGATGTGGAGAGAAGGGGACACTCTTACACTGCTAGTGGGAATTTAAACTGGTTCAATCTCCATGGAAAGCTGTGTGGAGGGCCCTCAAGTTAATGAAAACGGAACTACCATATGACCCACCAATTGCTCTTGGGAATATACCCTAAGGAGACCTCAATGCTTGTACAATGGGACACCTGTGCTTGGATGTTTATTGTAGCACTATTTAAAATGGCAAGGACATGGAAGCAACTGAATTGTCCCAAAACAGAATACTGAATGAATAAGATTTGTATATATACACAATGGAATATTACTCATCAATTAAAAACGACAAATTGGACAATTTTACGATAACATGGTTGGACTTAGAAGAAATCATATTAGCAGAAACAAGTCAAAAAGGAAAAGACAGAAACCAAATGGTTTCACTACTATATGGGACATGGGAAAGATAAACAAAAAGCCACATGGAAAAGTCAAAACAAGCCAACAACAAAATTAAAGTACACAACTTGGGGGAGGACAGGGTGGGAATGGTCAGGGAGGGGGTGGTGAACCCCAGAGATCACAAAGATGTGAAATGTATATATAAATAAATTATTTAATATTAAAAAAGTGCCATTTCTTTTCCAAGGTTCTGGACTCTAAAATCTCCTTCCTAGTTAGAGAAAGAACCAGTGGGTAGAGGAGGACATTATGGTCACAGCCTGCACTTGCTCACAGCATGCTCTCCATGATTTAGTTGGCATTAGTACATCGTTAGTTTCCCTAGAAACTTATTGGCCCTCTTTCCTCTAAACAAATTTAAAAAAATTAAACACAGTATACCGTGGATTTTAAACAGCAGGAAAACTCTAAGTGGCTTTTCCACAGCTACATTTAGAGACATTGATAACAGGATGCACTTTCAAAAACTTTATGTGTATATATACAAAAGTATAAACAAAAACACACATGTGGAGAAAAATCATAAGCTAAAATCCATTCTATGTTCTTTTCTTAGAACATGAAAATTCCTTTATAAAGAAAAATATTGTAACATGTGTATTTGCATAGGATTAAGTACTGCTTGCTGGTAAATCAAGGGGTCTGGAGTTGTACACCCTATCAATCTACTAACCAAATTCTTCTTAAACATTTATTCCTTAAAATCTCTCTCCTTCCATGTTTTCAGTGATAGCCCACTGTCTTCATTATCCTATTTTCTGGAATGTCCCTTTTATATAAGCTTGCTTAGGGTTTTTTTCTCTATCCCAATAAAGGTTAAATCTTAAACCCACTGTACTTTCCCTATTCTATCCATACTCTACTTTGTGAATGGCAGCTAATATCATCTTTAGTCATCACTTCATTGCAAATCATTCTTTATGCATTCAGCCTTGGTCTTTTTCCAGAGTTTTATTCCCACAGATTCAAACCAAAAATCTCAAACAGAAAGTCCTTCTACCACCTCCAATTCAATATAGTTGAAATCAAACTCATGATTTTGTCCCATTCATTGGCTTCTCTTTCAGCCTTCCCCTTATCTATCAGTGGCAAAATCATTCTCTTACATTTTCACTTCTTTCTATTCTTCTCACATGAGCCCCAGAAAACATTCATTCAATAAAGACTTATTAGATGCCAAACAATTGCAAGCCATGGAACTATGCATTATAAATTGGGTTATTTCAATTCCTTCCATTAATACCAACATGAAAATCTTTCATTTCCAAAAATATAATTGACTAGGAATATCCCCCAATCCTCCTTGTGTAAAATATCTAAAAGTTAAGGATTTTCTTTCAAACGCTGATTTTTAAATGCTTAGTTGTACTCTTACGAACATAAAAACTCACCAGAGATCAAAAATGAAAAGGAAAATGAAAACTAGGACAGGGAGCATATGACCTGATATTAGAGTGTCTTGGGGGTATCTGTCGGTATACTTTACCTAGAATCTTGAAATTTCATGGTCACATATGTACAGTAGATTAATATCTCACAACTCATAAAAGGCAAGGAGTTAGAAATGATACCTCAGGATTTATCTGGCACCCTTAAAAGACTACCTACCCTTGCAAAGGGTAAACAGGAAAACTTCATATGGCACAGAGTGACTGAAAGTAGTTTTAAGAAAATATTCGAATTCATGTTAAAATAGAAATAGGTGGGAACTTCCTTAGCCTGGTAAAAGACACCTACCAAAATTGATTGATATTAAATACTACAATTAGTAATATTAGAATTATTTGTTTTAAAGTTTGACATGGATGTTCTCCATCTATGCTTCCATTCAATATTTTGCAGGAGGATCCTAGCAGTGTAATGAAAGAAAAAGATCTGCTAATTGGAAAGTACACAAAACTAGTTAATTTCTAGATGACTTTTTACATCAGTGATAACAGAAATAAATATAATCTATGGATATTCATGACAAGATGATTGCAAAATCTATATGAATGGCAAATTCATACAAAAGCTATTAGTATAAACATTTTAAAAGAACAGTGTTGGATACCTCATATATATGACTAAATCTACAGCAATCAAGGCAGAATCCTTTTGGGCAATGGGACACCAATTAATGGAAAAGAATTAAGAGTCCAAAGATTCTAGGCTGGGACAACTGAATATTCACACATCCATAAGAATAATTAGACCACTATCACATCCCATAGAGATATTGAAAAACCCTTTTTAAAAAGATGCCAACCAAAGCAAACTTTTGTCCCTCCCAAAGCAAAAGGAAAAGCTTTGAAGGACAAGAAAACAGTGCTGAAAGGTGTCCACAGCCACATACACACATACAGGGGGGTGTGGGGGAGAAGGAGAAAGAAAATCCCCAATCTCCTTATTATCCACCTTCCAACAGCCTGAGATACTATAGTTTCAAAAACACCGTAAATATCCTTGAAGAACACCCCAGAAGAAATACACTTGACCACTAATGCCATCATTAAGTTCACCCTGTGTATGGAGACAACCATGAAGATGAAAGAAGACAATGCACTTGTGTTCACAGTGGATGTCAAAATCAACAAGCATCAGATTAATGGCTATTAAACTGTGAAAATTATGTGGCCAAAGTCAACACTCTGATCAGATTTGATGGAAAGTAGTATGCTTCACTGGCTCCTGACTATTTTTTGGTGTTTCCAACAAAATTGGGTCTACTGTCTAGTTCTAAATACAATCCAGCAAAATTTGAATTGAGAATGGACCAGAGAACTTAATAGCTCAAATTCTTAGGAGTAAACAAGAGTAAATCACGATTCCTTCAGTTGGCAAACAATTTTTTTAGATAGAAGATAAATTGCATGAACAAAAAAAAAATACAAATTTAATTTCACCAAAATTAAACATGTTTTTCATAAGATATTTTCAAGAAAATGATATTGCCAACATACTGGGAATAACATTTCTAAGTCATATCTCTGGTAAAGGATTCATCCAGAATATATGAAGACCAATAATTAAATAAAACAACAAGGATTGCAATTAAAAATGGCTAGAGGGTTTGAATAAATATGTAAATGATCTTGAAGCCCTTGAAAAGATATTCATCATGATTAGGAATTAAAGGAACGCAAATCAAAATCTCAATGAGCACCACATAGTAATTACCAGAATGCCCACCAACAAAAACCCAGATGAAGTAAGTACTGTCAAGTATGTGGAGTAAAATGTAAAATGGTATGGTCACATTGGAAAATATTTCAGAAATTTTTCAAAAATTTAAATAGAGTTCCCCTTTAAACCAGTAATTCCACTCCTAGGTATCTATCCAAGAGAAAAGAGTAACTATCAACACAAAAACTTGTATGACTTATTGTCTTTTTCCAGTTGTGTAAAATTTCCACAAGTGGTAAATCCATAAAGACAACTCTGTACGTTTTGGAAATAAAATGATCACCATTGAATTGTTCAATTAGAACAGTATACAGTTATACAGTATAAAAGTTACCTTTTAGTAAAGCTCTTTTTAAAAAAAGTAGTACACAACCCCACAATCAATGTTTTACAATTGTACAGAGACAAATGGATAGTCTCTTTAACAAATGATGTTGGAAAATTAAGACATGCAGCCAAAGTGAACTTAAATTCATACTTTGAGCTCTATTCCAAAAATAACTTAAAATGGATCATGGACCTAATGCAACACCAAACTATAAAACTTGTAGGGAAAATAATCTCTTATTAAGCAAAAAAATTAAGCAAATATAAATCACAAAGGAAAATATTGATAAACTAGAGTGTCAAAAAGGAAATGTAAATTTAAAGCAGTGAAATACCTCTAGACACCTATTAGAATATCTAAAGAAAACTAACAAAAAAAATAAAAGCAGAATGATACAGTACTACAAGGATGTGAAGCAACTGCAACTGTAAGCATTTTACTGCTGAAAATGCAAAATGATACAATCACTTTGGTAGTTTAACAGTTTCTTAGAACATTAAAGAGCTATCCCAAGTCCCGAACATTTATCCAAGAGAAATGAAATGAAAATCTAAGTTCACAAATAATGTTGTATGTGAAAGCTTATAGCAGCTTTATTCATGATCTCTATACACTAGAAACAGCTCAAATACCTGAGCAGTTATGAATAAATTACTATATACATCCAATAATGAAAAAGGAATGAACTATTAATAAGCACAACAACATGGTTAAATCTTAGCTACATAATACTAAGTGAAAGAACCCAGATTCAAACTGATAGTTTGGTTTCAGATACATGACAGTCTACAAGTGCCAAAACTCTAGCGACAGAACAAGTGATTTCTAGAAGACAGACGTCAAGGGAAGGGTTGACTAGAGAGGGGAGAAACGGAATTTTGGAGCACAGAATATGGAACACAAAAATTTTTACTTTAGAAAATTAATGTCTAGGAGAGGTACTTATATAGTGAACTTTTCAATAAATGTTTCTGGACAACGGCTTCATTGCATGGGAAGAAATTAGATCCACACTGGGCTACATTCATAAAAATAAATTTCCATTAAATTAAAATACGCTGTAAAGAGAAAAACTAAAAACTTGGCAAGGAAACTTTTGCAGAACATTTTTATTGTCTTGAGATGAAAAGACTTTCTTAAACAAGGCAGAAAAAGCATAAATCACAAGCCGAACTATCATAAGTGTAGGAAATGTAAAAGTTCTGTAATATATATGTGTGAGAAAAGACAACTTGCAGAATAAGAAAACTATTTTACAACTTGTATATCCTGATAAGCACTGAATAGTAAAAAACGTACTTCCTAATACAATAGCTATTAGCCATAGGTGGCTGACAATTATTTGAATTTGGTCAAAATTGAGGTCTGATCAAAGTGTGAAATTTACCTTGCTTTTAAGATGAAAAAGATACATAAAATAGCTCATTTATAATTTCTATACAGGCTAAAGTTGGAGTGATCATTTTTGCATAAAATGGGCTAATATATTACTAATGTTAACCTCTATTTCTTTTTAGTTTCCTTAAGGTGGTTACTTGAAAATTTTTAATTACATGTGACAAAATGCATATAAATCCAATAAGATGCATAGAAAATGAAGAAGCTATGCATCTGATTGCCAACATTTAAAAATTTGATGTTGCCATATTTTTATGAGATGTGGAAGAACCGGGTTGCCAATATATTGAGTTTGTGTATTTGGGGGGAAAGGATATAAATCACTGTAAACACTTTGAAGAGTAATTTGGTATAACCTTATAAAATTATAGATGCAAATTTCCCCCAAATATATATATAACTATTCCCCCAACATATCCAGCAATAGCTCTTATCTTATATACTATGTACAGTACAAACAGGTGTGTGTAAATATACTATGTATTCTATAGAAACTATATAATATGTACACAAGGTGACATGTACAATGGTGTTCTCTACAACATTGCTTATAATTTTAAAAAATTTCATCAAAAAACTAGGGAATACATCATGGCTCATTCAGACAATAGATTATTATTCTACAGCTAAAATGAAGAAACAGTGGAGTTCTCAAATGTGCTCCCAGAAATTTGTCAGCAATGTAAATCCCTGGCCCCCAACCTAGACCTATTGAATCAGAAACTGGGTACAGGAGGCAACAAGGAATAAGTCTTCCAGGGAATGGTAAGATTTGCTTTTCTAGAGCTATATATATCAGCTAGATAGATTTCAAAATACATGTGATGTGGCATAAGGATATATGTGATTAAGTGTGACACTATATGAATAAGTTTAAAGATTTGCAAATAGCACTTGTATCTTTTTTTCTTGGGAGTGAAAATATAAAACCATGCATGAGGATATCACATATTCGCAAGAGCACTTACAAAGCAGGGAAGGAGACAAATGGGATATGAGAATTTATGGCATTAAAACACAAATTTCCACCACATTCATGGTTTTAAGTGTTTCTTTTTGTGTTTACTCCTTACAAATTTTGCTGATGTCAAGTTTATTCAAATGTGTAAGTCTCTAATTTTCAGTTCTGTCTACTTACACCACCATCATTTTCTTCTTAGTTTTTCCTTGTCTAAATTTTATTTTACAAATTCCGTAACATTTATTAATCATTTTGTCATCCACATATTTATGTATACATCATTTTATTCCACAGGTTTATCCATCCACCCTATCACCCATGAGTTTTCATCTCAATCATCTTGTGCTTCCCCCTCCCCCAAGCCCTCCCTAGGAGCTTGCTCCAGCTCTGTTTTCATCTTATTTTTGGTTTTTCCTGGCCTTTGATGTTATTCCTAGATCCCATCTATTGGATCATATGGTTTCCATCTTTTTCTTTCTGAATTATTTCTGTTAATATGATTCCTTCTAGTTTCTATCCATGTTATCATACATGTTTCATATTTGTTTCATATCAAAACTAACAGTTTTGATTGCTTGGCAATTGTAAATAGTGCTGCGAGAAGCATAAAAGTACCGGTGCCCTTTGGGTTAGTGTTTTTGTATCCTTTGTGCAGATTCCCAGTAGTGGGATTCCATTTTCAGTAGTTTGAGGCCTCTACACAGCTTTCCGAAGTGGCTGGACCTGTTTGCAATCCCACCAGCAGTGTAAGAGTGTTCCTTTTGCTCCACATTCTCGCCCATACTTGTTGCCCTTTTTTTTTTTTTAATATGGACCATTCTTACTGGTGCAAAACGGTATCTCATTGTGGTTTTGATTTGTAGTTCCCTGATTATTAGTGATGTTGAGCATTTTCTTCATATGCCTGTTGGCCATTTGCATTTCCTCTTTGGAGAGGTGTCTTTTTAGCTCTCCCCATTTTTTGACTGGGCTTTTTGCCAAGTTGAGAATCATTTGTGGATCTTTGTTATCAGACCTTTATCACATGTATGGAGGGCAAAAATTTTTTCCTATTCAGTTGGGTGTTTTTCTGTTTTGGTTATTATCTCTTTTGCTATACAGGAGCTTTTTAATTTTATGTAGTTCCAGCTGTTTGTTCTCCATTTTTTTAAGCATCTGTAGATGTGTCTTGAAATGGTTTTCTGAAGTCTAAGTCTTGGGGTGTTTTGCCCATATTTTCCCCTATGTATTTTATGGTTTCAGGTCTTACATCCAAGTCCTTTATCCATTTTGAGTTGTTTTTTGTACATGGTATGAGGGAGTTGTCTTGGTTCATTTTTTTGCATGTAGTCATCCAGTTTTCCCAGCACCATTTACTGAAGAGACTATCCTTGTCCCAAGGTATTTTTTTGCCCCTTTATCAAAAATTAGTTTACCATACATGTGTGGCTTTATTTCTGGTCCATGGTGTTTTATTAAAAGAATGCTTAAAGTTCTGTGACAAACACTCTGTATATACATCTTAATTACTTAAATCTAGAGATGTGAAACTGCCCTGCCACTACTTTCATTACAATGATCCCCACCCTAGTCCTCATCCCCTCAGGTGGGTAGTTTTGCAATTGTTCATTACTGTTTATTCCCCTCAAATATATACCCAAGCAATTCAGCAAACTCACTGAAACCTCCAGCTCCCATAAAGATCACTCTACCTATTATATACTCTCTATTATATACTCCATTTTAAACCATTCAATGATGGTTTAAACTCCTCACCTGACATTCAACTATTTCCAAAATATGGTTCTTATCTATTCCATCTACTTCAACTATATATTATCAGCCACATGGGATAAGCTGTATAAAAATCTCTCCCTTGGGCAAGGTAGTCTATATCCCCTAAACTCAATACATACATTTCTGTCTCTGACTCATTACTTATAATCTTGTTCACTGACATTTAATCCTTATTTCACTGGAAAAGTCTGGTCCATGCTTCATCCACCAACTAAGCCCCCAACATTCTGGAATCAATTATATCATAAAAAGCCCTCACTGATCACTTCTTCCTTTGACCTCTTTCTAACATAATCTGTCACTCACATGGTGCTCAGCCACAAAAGATTACATTGTTTATTTTTATGTACCTTTGTCTGACCAACCAGGCTCAACTGCTATTCTTCCAGTTAAATTTTCTCTTGCTCCAGAAACCATTTAAGGTGGTTCAACTTGATTGTGAACAGCTCAAAGTGCCCACTTTCCCAGTAACTAACATGGTACTGAACAAGTGACCTGATTCTTAGCTCCATGAGACTAAGAACCATGACTAATTTGTTCATAACTGTGTCTTATATGCAGAAAATGTTATAGTACTTAGTAGGTACCCAATGGTCATTTGCTATTCAGTAAATGAATACTTTATAATTTTGTTAAAATGATGACTGCAGCTTCCAGAAATCTGGGGAATGAGTATGAAAGAAGACAAATATCCCAAGCTCCACAGTCCATACCATCAGTTTCCAAAGGTGGTCATTCTGGTGGTATACCATCCATAGAGACCTGTTGTGTAGGTGATATCTTCAAAGCAAGATCAGTTGCTCACATCAGGCACTTGATTTGGACAAGTGCTACAATACATATCTCCTTCACAGGATTTAGTATTCATTAGAGTCCTGTGGGACAGGTACTAGGATTACTGCAAATTACAGATAAGGAAACTGAAGCACACAGGTTATATAACCTGACCTACATCCCAGTTCATGGACGAGCCATAAAGTACAAGCATGACAGCAAAGTTTATATTAATTATATTGTGAGCACATTGAAGGGATAATGGATTCAAATGCATAACTGAATTAAGTTTGTATGTTTCTAAAGCTTCAGTCAAGTTAACAAAGTCAACCACATATTTGCAAGATGGTCTGTGTTTATAGGAGATCACTGACTGATCATTGACTATTCCTATGTATCAGGTGCTTTCAGGCTGCTCCATCTTTTTTCCATCCCCAACATCAATTATGAAAGGGATGCATCATCATTTTCATTACACAGGTGAGAAAATTGAGAACCAGAGAAAAGGAACAACTTGCTCAAGGTAATAGTTATCAGTGGCTAGAGCTTGGTTTTAATTCTAAGTGCATGTTTCTTCCAATACTATAGTTGCTTTGATCTTAGACACACTTAGAATTTGAAAGGCTTCCAATGCCATATGATGAAAACACCTCACCACAATGCATTACCTAATATCCTAAAGTAACCTAAATAAGGTGACATTCTAAGACATTTAATATTCAGAAACTATATTTAGGGAATCTAGTTTATGTTTACTAAAGCTAAACTTTAAGTATAAAATACCAATATTTCCAAATATCCTAGCACTTGCTAGCTCACAAACCAAAGGTCCACAGCAAGTTAGCTGACAGTTCTCTTTAAACCAAGAGGAAAAGGTAGTAAGTACCATGAAGATTATAATTCTATTTACTATATATATATATATATATTCTGAAGAGAAAGTGGTAGCTATTTATAGTCTGGACCATCTTATAGATTTTTTTTTGAAATATTGACCTTTGGTGAAATACACTGAGGCTCACTGACTTCTTAATATATGTATTACTGTATTTGGAGAACTATAATTACAACCCCTATACCTTGTTTATGCAATATTCAATTACTGATATGGCATGCCATTTATCTCAATAATTATCTCAATAATCATTCTATTAAGTATGAGTGGGTGCTCTTAAATCTATATGCTGAAAGTTCTCCCTCATGGCAGCCTCATACTGGTGCCCATCATCTGTTCATGGAAGCTGTTCCATTGGAGGTTATAACAAGTCAGTGTACAAGAAAGCTATGAGAATGGGAATGGAAACCAAGATTTTGTCAATCTTTGACAGAGTTTATGCAAAATAATTGCTCAGATACTTTGTATACCAGAAGTTACTAAATCTATTCATGTGTTCTCATATCTCACCACCACCCCCAGCTTCTTAAGAGATGTTTTAACAGAGCACTTTGTCCATGCCAGGAAAGGAGAAAGATTAAAGGTGCTAGTGCTGCTGGCTATTCAGAAAGGGAGGTGAATGGTTAGTACTCATCCTTTCCTCTAGATCACCTGACTGGTTTCTTCTTGTTTATTCTCATTTGTCTCTTTATTACTCTTACTTACACTCAGGGACTCCCTGCCCAATGCAGGAACTTATGGGAAGAAATGGACTATAAGATATTTTTTGCTCCCTAACTATTTTATTCTTTTTGCTTGTTAATTAAGTACCATTGTTCCACATCTTTGTTAATATTTTGACAATGGGTTTCTCCCCTAGGTTTGTAATATCTCTCCTAGCACCAAAGCACCCATAGCCTTATGCCATATTCTGTACCTTAATTTTCTTATTCTGGACTAATGCTACTTCAATTCCAAATCTTGTACATAAGAGAAAGTAAAATTTCAGTGGAAATTGCACATTTTATTCCCCCACAAATCATTCCCTGAGGCATATATAACCTTAAGTACACCAAAGAATCAGGAGACAACACAACATTAGCAATCTAAATTATAATCCATTTTATCTGACATGATTCTTCATTAAATATACAGGTAATGTGAAGGAATGAAAGGGGTTTATTAAGGGTGTTGAAACCAGATGTCCCCCACCACCATCTCCCACACATTTCCCTTACAAATAAGTTATAGAATTCATCCAAATATATACATTTATACTTTCCCCTTTTTTTGTCATTAAGTAATTATCTGGGGCCCTATCTGGGGCACTATTCCTGTTACTTATCTTCCAAAAATTAGGTAACTTGAAAGTTGGAGCTTGAGAAGCCCTGGCAATCCATGAAGGACTAAAGAACAGTGGGAGAGATATATGGCAAAGATACTGTCAAAACAGCTGGGGTAATGAAGGCAACACCAATTTGAAGTGATACATATGCAAGCCCATTTCACTGCAGTGTCATTCACAATAGTCAAGACTTTGAAACAAATCTAAGTGTTTGTGAGCAGAACAGCAGCTAAAGCTGTGGTATATTCACACAGTGGAAAACTAGGCCAGCTCTCTAAAAGGAAAAAAAAATGAACACTTGCTATTTGCAACAACATGGATGGAACTGGAGGGGATTTACAATTAGTGAAATAAGTCATATGGAGTAAGACAGTGAATATTTCGCTCATATGTGGAAAATAAAGCCAACAAAAATGAACTCAGACAAGAACAAAATAATGATTACCAGAAGGAAAGGCGGATGTTGGCGGTGGAGCAGGGGCATAGGGAAAGGGCAAATTGGGTAAAAAAAAAGTCAACTGTATGGTGGTTGGGAACTAGAATTTCAGTGATAAACATACAGTAGTGTATACAGATGTTGACTTATAAGGCTGTGCACTGGAAGTTTATACAATGCTGCAAACCAATATTACTTCAAAATATTTACAAATGACTGGGGCAAAAGGAGGAAGAGCAGTTTTAGAATGCCTGAAGGAAGAAGGAAGTCACTGGGTGCCAAACCTCGGCACCAGGTGTTCGTTAAGTGCACATGTGTTTTATATGCAAACCAGGCTGCTCCTGCACTATGTGCTTCAGTCATAAGAAATGAGGGAAGATATATTAAGTACCAGTATAGTCATTTCTTTAACGCCAGCAGTAATGACCAGACTGTGAAATTACACAGTTCTTTCAAGTATCATTAAAAAAGCTATTAAATTTATAGCCAAGTGCAAATTAGGAGAGATCTTAAGGAATATGGCTCAGGGCCCACTTTAGATAGAATGATCATTTACAGCATCTCTGGAATGGGTATTTTTAGCCCACTCTGTGCCTCAGTTTCCACACCTCTACACGACCTAGGTCTAGGTCAGTGTTTTCTCATAATTTGCTGCAAAAAACACCTATACCAAAATCACACAGATGGTGAATTGTTAAAACTGAGATTCACAAGTCTCTTCCAAGACAGACAAGGTCAAAAACGCAGGTTGGCAGGCTGGGGTCCAGGATTCTGCATATTAACACCTCTTCCCCGCTCATGCAAAAATAGTTCTGGTGCACACTGAGAAAGTTGGAATGCTGCTGCTCTTCATGTATAGTTGTGGTCATATTGCCACCATTTTCCAGATCATGCTTGACCTCTAAATTTATCTGTGGACATACTGCCTATGTTTCTAGACTCATATCAAACTCAGCCCTCTTGTCTGAAACCTGCTTTAATCTACTTCTCCAGCAGATTCTCCAGCTGTGCAGCAGGATATGGGCCACCACCAAGACTTGGATGAGGCAAATATTGTGTGTACAGGAATGGAGCTCAGGGAAAGACTACAGTTTTATACCCGATTTTCTTCACTTCCTTTTCTATTACTGTAAGCACTTTAAACTATAAGCCAATAACAGGTTACTTACTGACTTCGTTTGTTTGGGTGACTGTAACAAAATGCCACAGACTGAGTGGCTTATAAATCAATCTATTTTATATGAATTACCATTCCAGGGGCTGGAAATGTGAGATTAGGGTTATCAGCATGGTCAGGTAAAAGCTCTCTTCCAGACTGCAGAATGCTCATCCTCACAGGGAAGGATAGAAAGGGTAAGGAGTTCTTTGCATCTCTCATATAAGGGGCACTAATACCACATGTGAGGGTTCCATCTTCATGACCAAATCACCTCCCAAATGACACCTTTTAATATCACTTTGGGTATTAAAATTTCAGTGCATGACTTTTGGGGAGACACAAATATTCAGACAATAGTACCTAGATTGAGTGTGCAATTAGTGAGAACACTGAATTTTAGCCCTTCAGCAACTCTAGCTGGAAAGGAAGTTTGGCATACATTTAAGGATAGAATAGCAATCAAAAGGAGGTCCAACTGCTGCCAAATGGACAACTGTGCATGTACAGTAAAAGAGGTAATTAATGCCCAAAAGTGGCCTTCTCTTTTCCTGTGGAAAATAATAGGTAACTAGCTAATTGATCCTAGGCAGCAGGAAGATGAAGGTACCTGGTGAGAGCTCTAAGGTTTAGGTTCCATTAAACTTTTGAAAGATATTAAGTCAGTGTTTCTCAATGCACATTTCAGAAACATCTGCATCAAACCTTCCTGCACTGAGGTGAGAATGTAAATTGGTGTCGTCATTATGAAAAACCTGTGAAGGTTTCTCAAAAAATTAAAAATGGAATTTTTAATTAAAAAAATATGCTATGATCCAGCATTAAGACCTTTGGGTACTTGTCTGAGAATAAAAACAAATTCAAAGTTATATATGAACTCCTATATTTACCACAGCATTGTTTATATTAGTTAAGAGAGGGAAACAACCTTAATATCTATTAATAAAGTTGAAGTATGTACACAAGGTAGGGATATAATCTAAGAAATGTGTAATGGGCAATTTTGTCATTGTGCAGGTATCAGGGCATACTTACACAAACCTAGAGAGTAGAACCTACTACACACCTAGGCTGTTTGGCATAGCCTATTAAAACCACCATCATATATGTAATCTTTTTTTTGATGGAAAATCACATACACATAGAGGAACACTATACAGCCATAAAAATAATGTATGACTTCATATAGATGTGGGATTTTAAAAAACAAAGCAAAATCTCATTGGTACAAATAGCAGACCATTGGTGACCAGAGGGAGACAAAGATTGGGAGCTGGATGAAACAGGAACAGATCAAGAGTTATGAATTTCAAGTTATAAAATATGTCACTGGCTTATAACATACAGCAGAGAGTTCACAGACCACAGTACTGAAAATTTGAAATTTTGCTCAGGATAGATGGGTAAGACTTGTGATAATTTAGTATTGTATACAAATGTCAATCATTATGTTGTACACCTGAAACTAATATAATGGATGTCAATTATAGTTCAATTAAAAAGGAACATCTGCATCAGAAACACCTGGGGAGCTTATTAAACTACAGATTTCGATGAATCAGAATCTCTGGAACACAATAACCAGCATTTGGGAGCACCACCACCAGATGAGCTCCCCTCACCAGTTTCTAGATTTTACTTTCGAAGTTTGTCCTCACAGCATGTCTAGTAGTAAGAAACAAATCTTGTGAATTCTTAATCAGGAAAGAACTGAGACTGAGAATATTTCAATCTCTCCAACCACTCTACATAATTAAAGTGATTCAGGTAAATTTAATCATCAGGGATCACCTGGTTTTATTTTCAGACCCTTTTCCTGCTATGCTGTTTTCGAACCAAAAGAAAACAAACTGAGTATCTCAATCAAGGACATTCCACCTTTGTTCATTCCTCAGGAACCACCATCATTTTTCCAGAGATTTTCAATTATTTTCTTAATAACCTCCCATATGCAATAAAATTGTCAAACCCTGGCTCCTCTATGGATTTTGCTAATTTATGCCAACAGACACCATCTGTACTTATAAGTTTATATACAAACTATCTCCCCTACTCTGACTCATTAGTAGTTATCAAGTCAGGTATCTAATACAGCCAATGACTCCTTAGTCCTGTCTAACTGAACCAAAAATGCACTCCAAATCTGTATCTACATGTAAAGTGAGAAAATATGAAATTATTTGAATTCAATGTAAAGATTAAATTTATTCCACAGTGTCACAAATATGCTTGTCTACTTTAAAGCGCAATTTTAGGTGTCTGAGGTGTCTAAAGACAAATATTATGCAAGAGGGTAGTACATGAGACCTCTTTCTAGTTACAGAAGTAATCCATTCTCACAGGCTGTTGCCATGTAATCTGCAAAGTCTCCATTCCATGATGGGATACCACTCCCAATCATAATGAAAATCTCTAAAGCCAACATGAGTATTTTTTCCATGTCTAGCGTATCCATTTAGCCATCTATTAATTCAAGAAATATTATTCTATTATTACCATCAATCATTTTCTAGTTGTTATGATACAGCAAACAGTCAAAGTAGCTCCCCACAAAGTGGTTCTCCCTACTTTCTAGTAGGAGAAATTGACAAAAAGTAAAAACAATTTCAGAGAGCAATAAACAACATGGTGAGATATTGACTTGGGGAATTTAAAACTGTAATGGGTAGAGCTAACACTTGATCTGAAACCTGAATGAGAGTCATCCAGTGGAAGGTCTGGAAGCACGGGAGAGGAACAAACAAATGCAAAGACCCTTCAGTTGGAAAGAGCTTGGTCTCGCTGAAGAATAGCAAGATAGCCAATATGGTTGTAACAGAGCTAGCACATGGAGATGAAGTTACAAATGTAGACAGACTTGCCTAGTGTAGTACTCTGTAGGTCATGTAGAGGAGACTATTATTTATTCTAAGTACAACAGAAAGGAGGCAAGGAACGTGTATGTACTGATTTTAACATGATTCTCAAAAATTTATTTCCTTTTTATTGGTACCAATGACTACTGTGTATCAAGCAACCACCTGTGCTGAGAATCTTTGGAAACATCTAGTTTAAACCTCTCAACCCTATAAAATTCCCTTATTTCCAGATGAGGGAGTAGTTTGCCCAAAGTCATACAACTAAACAGGAAAGCCAGAGTTCAAACCTTTGCCTGATCAAATTCAAGAGTTAACAATCATAGGAAGACTACTGACTTCTGTGTGTTGACTTTGGAACTGGCTACCTTATTGAACTATTATTGTTTCAAGAAGATTTTCTGTAGATTTTTGGGGGTTCTCTACATAAAGAATCATATCATCAACATATGATACCTTCATTCCTCTTTTCCTATTTGTTTCCCTTTTATATCTTTCTCTTGCTTTATTGCCCTAGCTAAAACTTCCAGTACAATAATAAAAAGTAACAGAGAGAGTGGGCATCTTTGCCTGGTTCCAGATCTTAATTGGAATGATTTAATTTTTCCCCATTTAAGATGATGTTTGCTGTAGGTTTGTCATAGATGGTTTTTTATGTTGAGGTATGTTCATTTAATCCCCAGTTTTTCAAGGGCTTTTATCATGAATGGTTGCTGGACTTTATCAAATGCTTTCTCTGCATCTATTGATATGATCATGTGGTTTTTGTTTTTCTTCTTCTTGATGTGGTGAATTATGTTAATTGATTTCCAGATGTAGAGCCATCCTTGTGCTCCTGGGATAAATCTCACTTGGTCATGGTGAATAAATGCTTTTTATGCATCATTGCATTAAATTTGCCAGGATTTTGTTTAAAATTTTTGCACCCATGTTCATTAAGGAAATGGGTCTATAGTTTTCTTTCTTGGTGCTGTCCTGATTTGATTTTGGCATGAGTGTGATGTTTGCTTCATAGAATGTGTTTGGGAGCTTTCCTTCTTTCTCAATTTTTTAGAAGAGTTTTAGTAGTGTAGGTATTATTTCCTCTTTGAATGTCATGTAGAATTCATTTGTAAAGCCATCTGATCCTGAGCTCTAGTTTTTAGGGAGAGTTTTGATGACTGCTTCAATTTTGCTGCTTGTGATTGGATTATTTAGGTTCTATATTTCTTCTTTGTTCAATTTTGGGTAGTTGTATTTTTTCAAGAATTTGTCCATCTCATCCAGATTGTTGTATTTGTTTCCATATAGATGTTCATAGTAGTTTCTGATTATCCTTTGGATTTCTTTTGTGTCTGTCATAATTTCTCCTCTTTCATTTGTGATTCTGTTTATTTGAGTGTTCTTTCTTTTTGGGGAGCTTTTCAGGGGGTTATCAATTTTATTTATTTTTTCAAAGAATCAGGTCTTAGTTTTGTTGATCTTCTGGATAGTCTTTTTGGATTCTAGGTTATTTATTTCTTCTTTTATTTTTATTATTATCTTCTGCTGGGTTTTGGCTTTTCCTGTTGCCCTTCCTATACACAAAAAGCCGAGAAGAAGAAAATAAAAAATCATCATCCCATTTACCATTGCACCAAAAACAAATACCTGGGAATAAACCTAACAAAGCACGTGTAAGAGCTATACAAAGAAAACTTTAAAAAATTGCTAAAATAGATAGAAGACATACTGAAATGGAAAGACATTCCCTACTCATGGATTAAAAGAATTAACATCATCAAGATGGCCATCCTTCCAAAAGTAATGTACAGATTCAATGCAATCCCTATAAAAATTCTAATTACATTCTTTAAAGAAATAGAAAAACAATTACAGAAATTCATATGGGATAGCAAAAGACCTCAAATATCAAAAAGCATCCTGGCCAAGAAAAAGAGAATGGAGGCCTAACTATTCCAGACTTCAAGCTATATTACAAGGCCATAATGATTAAAGCAGCATGGTACTGTCTTAATCAGACCAATGGAACAGAACTGAGTGCCCGGAAATAAAACCACACATATATAGTCAACTAATCTTTGACAAAGGAGGGAAAAACTTACATTGGAACAAATATAGCCTCTTCGATAAATTGTGCTTGGATAATTGGACTAAGACCTGCAAAAAAAAATGGACCAAGAAAACATCCTCACACCATGTACAAAAACCAACTCAAAATGGATAAAAAACTTAGAGGTCAGACCTGAAACCATAACATACATAGAGGAAAACTTGGGCGAAACCCTCCATGAATTACAATTCAGAAGTCCCTTTCTGGAAACATCTACAGATGGCAAAAAATGAAGGAAAACATAAACAGATGGGACTACATCAAACTAAAATGTTTCTGTACAGCAAAAGAGACAACAGAAAAAACTAAAAGTTCAACCAAATGGGAAAAAATTTTTGCCCTCCACAAGAGTGATTAGGGTTTAATAACGAAGATCCACAAGGAACTTTCACACAAAAACAAAACAAGAAGCCCAATTTAAAAATGGGGAGAACTAAAAAGACACTTCTCCAAAGAGGAAATACAAATGTTCAACAGGCACACGAAAAATTGCTCAATATCACTAGCAATAAGGGAAATGCAAATCAAAACCATAATGAGATACCACCTTACACCAGTAAGAATGGCCCACAACCAAGAACGGGCAACAAGTGCTGGTGTGGATGTGGAAAGAAAGGAACACTATTACACTGGGAATGTAAACTGGTCCAGCCACTATGGAAAGCAGTGTGGAGGACCCTCAAACTAATGAAAATGGAACTACCATTTGGTCCAGCAATCGCTCTTCTGGGAATCTACCCAAAGGAGACCTCAATCAGGTACAAAGGGATGCCTGTACTCGGAAGTTTGTTGCAGCACTATTTATAATTGCAAGGACATGGAAACAACCCAAATGTTCCCAAACAGACGAATGGATGAAAAACATGTGGTACATATACAAAATGAATATTACTCATCAATTAAAAGTGAAAAATCTGATGAATTTAAGGTAACATGGATGTATCTAGAGGAAATCATACTAGTAGAAATCAGTCAGAAAGAAAAAGACAGAAACCAAATGGTTTCACTAATATATGGACAACCAAACGAAAGTACACAACAGGAGGGGGGGCGAACCAGCTGGAGTAGTTAGGGAGGGGAGGTGGTGGGTGACCCCCAGGGATTAAATTGTGAAATATATACAAAAATTTTTTTAAATAGTTAACACACATTACACAAGGTTAAGTTTCTTGATAAAAGAACATACACCCAAATAGGAAGTAACTATGTGAGTTACCATTTATGAAGAACTTGCTCTAATGCCAGGAACTTGGTTGAACTCAGCTCATCCTCACCATTACTCTGAGATAGCTAAAATCATGATGCCATTTTGCAGGACTAAATTGTAGCTAAGATTAATAAAGAACCCATAGTCACAGAGTAGAAACATTCAATACCAAAACAGGTCTCCGAAGAACAAACCAATAGCATTTTTTCCAAAAATGCCAAATGTCATTTTTAATGATTGTATTAATTCAAATGTTAGACTAGATTAGAAGCTTGTCATCATCCTGCTTCTTTATGAACCATCAATCAGGGAGAGATCTGGAATTACAGCAAACATCTTATGACAGGAATTGAAGTGGTAGACAAGGCCAGGCAACATTTGCTAGCTACCCTTCTTTTCCCAGGTCTTTGCAGGCAGAGGACACTACCCATCTGTGTGAGGACAGGAAGTTTCAAGTTTTTTAAATTTTTTTTGCATGTCTATTACTGGGGGACAAAGGTTCTTCTGTTTTAGCTAGGAATAAGAAAGAAGACTACTGGGTAGACTGGTAATGTCTGAAACTGTTGCAATGCTAAGATCCAAGCCTCTAATGTTGATGTGTCCTGAACAAACTCTGGGTGTCCACTACCCGTCACATGCCCCACAATGCCCAAGACTCCTTAGAACCCTATTCTATTATGGAAAGGGAAGAAGAGTTACTCTGAGGGCACTGAATAAGGTAGAGTATGAAATGAACATTTAAACATTAGAAAGCACTAGGCAATGAAATATTATTTAGTCCTAAAAAGGAATGAAGCTCTAAAGCATGCTATAGCATGAATGTACCTTGAAAGCATTTGCTGAATGAAATTATCCAGAAGCAAAGTACAGCATGGTTCCATTTATATGAACTCTCAAGAATGGGTAATTCCATAGGAAGAGAAAGATCAGTGATTGCCTAGGGCTGGAGGGATTCGAGGGGATGGGGAGCAGTTTCCTGGTGGGGGAGGGGAGGTGATGAATATTAAACTTTTGCAGTTACAGTATGTATCTTAAAAAAGCTGTTATTAAAATGATATAGAAGAGGAGGGGGCCACAAAATAAAATGATATATGTGGGGAGCTATTTTACATAATAAAAACTGTATGGTAAAGTAATATATACTAACTAGACATTAAAAGTTGGTATTATTACTATTACTATATAACTACAATATAACACTAACTCTACAGAGAATGACTATCTAGTCAAAAGCACTTAAAACTACTGTGACCCAGCCCACACAAAAACTTATTCCTGTTTTTTTTCCATTCTTTGTGCTTCTATTTTTCTATTTTCCTTTCACGTTTCCCTTCCTTTCCTTTCACTCAGATACTTCTTATGAGCTTCCCCAAGCATGCAAGCAATGCAGAGGTTGGAACCCCTAGTTTCTTATGCTGGAAGTAGTAACAAAGATACAACTCAGTGTGATGCTGATGACTGCACTGGTGATACTTCAAAAAGCATCAGGTATTTGAGTATGATGCCCCAGGCACCAGGTTAAAAGCTTTATGCCTGTTATTTAACTTACTCCTCTCAAATCTACTGTCAGATGGGTATTACTATTCGACACAGAATGAGACACAGAAGGATTTTTTACAAATTTTCATTTACTTTGCATATCATACAACTAGTCATCTTTGTATGGTTTTTGTTTCCCTTGAGTATGCCCTCCCTCACCTCCCTCCAACTCTGGTCACTCCATCTTCTCTCATCACTGTTCACTGGTCCAAGTTCAGCCCTTTAGTCTCTTCTTCTGGAGCAATGTCCTTCTCCCAAGTGAGGTCTTGTGTTCCTGGGGCACAGTGAGACATGCTGCTCAGATTTCTAGTCTTAACTTTCATTGGGCCAACCAGTCTGGTCTCACTGTGGAGTTCATCAGTGGCTGTTCCTTCTTGCAGGATGTCTACTCCTTTCTCTTCTCAGTCTTTTTTCTTTGTTGATTGTTCTTTTTTTTCTTCATCGTACGTAGTACTGGCCTCGAGCTTTGAGAGCCTGGTTCCACTCCTTCATCGGTTGGGGAGTTCCTTTGAGGAGACAGATGTCAGCTGATGGTCAGTCTGGTTGGTCTCCATGATTATGGATTGCCGCTCAGCTGTCAGGCAGTTGCCATATCCATGGCCTTCCTCCCACAGTCCAGCGGGGGTACACTTCACTTTTGTTGGAGGTCACTCTGAGCCAGAATTCTAGCTCCTAGGCCCCCGTGATGGTGTTGGAGCAATCCTGCCATGTTGTCTTTATAGAGGTCTCACAGCTCTGCATTCGTTGGGGACAGAAGGATTAAGCAACTAATCCCATGTTAAAAAAAAAAACAAACTGGTAAATGGTGGTGCTGGAAGGGAAGCCTTGCTAGTCTGATGTTTGACCAATAATATTAACCACCCGCGTGCTCCTTCCCAGTAGCAGTGGTACGGGTACCAAGAACGACAGTAGCTAAGATGGTGCATCTGCTTCATATCAACTACTCTACCATGAGGCAGAGGGCATGATAAATTTATGTGGGGAAACTAACTAGGCTACTGGGGCTCAGGCGCAGAAGCATGCTGGAAAGTAGAAGGTGGACTTAAATCCCCGGCAGTTGCTAACCGGGGTCTCTTCCCTTTTAGACATGTTCGTCCTCATCTCATAGATGGTGAGGTTAGGCACCTGCCTAACCTGCGAGAGCCAGCCGCTTTCCTAGTCCAGCTCGCTCCCCTGCACACTCCCACACCGCAGTGCTGGTCTGCCAACCCCCAGCCCCCAGTCCCCTCGGCATGTCTGCGGCTGCACTGAAATACCGCAGTGCTTCTAGCCTGTCTGCAGACGAGACCAGTTTTTCTCACAAACATCAATCATGCAGCAGTAAGTACCCGGGCCAGACCTGTGTGGTACAAAGGCAGCGCAGGCTTTTCTCTTTTCATGTATTTTGCACAAGAACCACGGGCAGGCAAGTATTCTCTGCCTCAGGCTGCCGCGGGAGCTTTACAGGCCTTCTCACCTAATTACAAAAAAGGGCAGTTGTTTTGGGGTCTGAAAAAAACCTTTGGACTGAAATGCATTCATCTTATTCGTTGAAAAAAAAAAAACCCTTCCTAAAATGAGGCATTAAATAAAAGCCCTGATTGAGTTTTATCACCCTAAGTAATTAGAAAATTAAAGTGAATCTGATAATAGATTTTTAAATGATACCACCCTTCACACTCAATAAATTTCTTCGCTTTTTCCCCTCATATATATATTCAGATCTGTATAATGTACTTTAAAGCAAATACTTTATTAATGTGAGTTATACTATCTCGTCAGATGTAAATGTAAAAATGTGTTCTAACATTAGGATACAGGCAGTGCCAAACTCACAATTCTAAGGACAATGAGAAAAAGGCCAGACAGTGGTCTGAGACTACAAACTGCTAGCAGACTGAGGAATAAATTCCCTATGGTTGCCAAAGTCAACAAAAGTAAGCAAAAGGTCTAGAAGGTCAAAGCAGAGAGAGCAGTTGGGTTTCAATAGTTGAGATTCTAGGATGTCTGATGGGGGGAAAGATCCGTAACTACATTATAAATACAAGCCTGATACTGGGATAGTTTAATTGTCACTGTTTTATACACTCATACTTGCATATGTGTGTACAAGCAGCCTGACAAGACAGGAAGTGGTGTCAGTATATGAGCAGAACTAGGACTTGAAAGAGTCAGAAAAGTGGTAGCAGCTGGCAACAGAAAGAGTGAGAAATCAATTGCTATAGCTGGGCCCTAATAAATGTCAAAAAGTCCTTTATTAAGGCTGTGTTGTTCCCAATTATGAATATGCATGGACTGGTCTGATGGGCAGCAGACCGCCTGAATGGGCCTTTCAACAGGGACCTAATGTCATTCTGAAGTCACTAAGCCAGGGATGGTGCACAGGAACGCTCTGTTAACAGCACCTGCTCTAGACTCTTCTCTCTTGTCACTACATACTTCAGATGGTGGCCTTCAAAAGGCCAGACTGCATTGAGCATGCCTCATACAATGTGGAATGCTTTCTTTCTAAAGTCCCCGATTGAAGGGAAAATGTTACTGTTGTGCCCCTTGAAAGAAATCTTGTATTGTTTAAAGGAATGGGCAGTAGAACACTTATCACCCCACTGTTGGTCTTGGAAAATCTTGCATGAGATCTGCCCGGTCCAGTGGGTGTGAGATTTAAAAAAAGTACATCTTTGATAAATGGCACATTTTTGAAATACAACTCTTTGTATAATGACCTAGTCACATCACATTTTTATAATAGCCCTTGGAGAAATTGCACCAGAAACCTTGTCAACTGGAGGGAGGTGGAATGAGAAGTATTTACCGGGTATGTAGATATGCAACTATGGTGAAAATGTTTTGGACTTGAATTTTTGACCAACATTGTGATTGTATTAGCTATCACTATGTATACACATGTCAAATAGGCTATTTTCTGCTATGTGAATTTTACCTCAGGAAAAAATATTGCTGAACATCTACTAAACCTGTACATGGTAACTATTCTGTTAGACATTATGCTATATTCTTGTTGTAGAAACCATAAGTACAGTTAACATTCACTAGGACCTTACAGAATTCCAGGAGATACTCTAAGCACTGCTCACGTGTTAACTAATTTCTTATTAGTTATTAGTTATTTCTTATTGATGAGAAACACTCATCAATAATGGGCCAAGAAGTTAGAGTTGACTGATTTCACTCTAGAGACTGTACATTTTAGAATTGTGTCACAATACTCAGGTGCAGACAATGACTTCAAAAATTTCAGTCACATGAAGGTGAAAGTCAAGAAAATTAAACAGGCATGTAAAAAAAATGGGCGAGATCTTTAGGGAAGGAACCAAGAAAGGATCACATGTGAAATGAATCAAGTCGGAATCATTAATGAACAATAAATCTGAATTAAAATTCATAAAGGAGAAAGAGTGTTGGAGATAGATGGGGAGATCTGAGAGGAACAGAGCACCATGTTATAAGCAGTTTGGTGTGACTGCAGCAGCTGGAGGAGTGGTGGCTATGGAACTGAATGAAGGAGCCAGATAACAGAGGCTCTCTTTTCTATCTTATAGATATGAGAACCATGAACACATTTTAAGCAAGAGTGACAGTTAAGATTTAGAAATATTCTGGTGGCTCCCTGGTAGTTAAGCCTGCAAGTTGGTGAAGTGGCCTGTAAAGAAACTCTTACTAACCCAGGAAGTAAACAAGGTTAGGGAATGGTAATTAGCATCAAGGAATGGATGAAATAAATATTTAGTCATTCAAATCAGCAAGACTCAATTTCAGAGTCTCTGAAACACAGAGCTGCCATAAAGATCAAAAGCACACCATTCCCTTTGATGTGTGTCACCTTGCTATTGTTCTTTGAGAAGTGTTAAACATCATCTCTAAACAGAATTCAGGAAAAGCTAGTCTGTTCTTCATTTCAGAAGTTATCACATTGAAATTCTAAATGCAGTCACTATAAAATAACATTCACGAAAACCAAGTTTTTCTAGGGAAAAACATCCAGATTCAGTGTAAAAATAGAATTCATGCATTCCCAGAGACTTAGAAGTGGTTTGAAATGGATATAAGAAATTAACGATGCAGCATGTGGCTGTCTGGATTTGCTCTGTCATCCTAACTGCATGTGGTTTCAAGATAGAAATTACACCACCATGCCAGGAGAGTTAGACTTCATTGGGAAATCATCTTGGTGTCATAAACTGAAAGTGGAAAAAAAAATAGATTTTCAATTAGATTAACAAGTGGTAAATTATTAATCAGTTGCCCCCAAAATAAGGTTTCCATCTCAGATCCCCCCCTTTTTTTTGGACAAGTATCTATTCCTTACTCACTCATATTCAAACTTCCTTGGTAGCCACAATGTGTTTTACTATTTCAGCGCCACCAAAGAAAAAAGCTTTATTAGTCTTCCATCCTTAATGGATCTACAGTGTCACCTAGAACTTGAGATATATGCAAATGAAGTAACTAGAAAGTGATGCGATTCAGCATAGGAAACCCGAGTATGGGGGTCCTGGGGATTGTGCAGATAGTAGGGACGGTCCTTGTGTGTGTTAAGGAATCACTGAGTTTCAAAGCCTAGGTACAGTATAAAGCACAAACAGAATGGGAGTAGGTTGGGAGAATGGGAGTGTGTGAAGGAGAGGCTCTGGCAAGAACACAGGCTGCATACCATCTAGCTGACTCGGAGCGGTACCTACAGGAGGAAGCCCACAGAAGCCCCCTTCAGATGAGTAAGGTGGGCCAAGTTACAAACAGCTTTGAACACTAGGTAAAACATACTTGGTTTAGGCTTTCTTACTGGGGCAGGACTATTTAATCTCAGAAACTCAAAGCTGCCAGAAAGATCAAAAGCACACCATTCCCCTTGATGTGTGTCTTTAACACGTTCTACCTAGAAATGCTTATTAAAAACTACTTCTCCCGATGTAGAATTACTTCTAGGAGGAAGAGGAAAAAAGATGTTGCAAAATGATTCTCAAGCTCCTTCATCCCACTTCACCCAATAAAATGGACTTGGGCTCTTCCCTGGTTTTGTTTCATAGAAGGCTGGTCCTAGAAGTTATCCACGGTCTTTAGTGAATCTTAAAATGGCAGTTCAATTCTGATCAACACCATTAACCTGAATATTTCCCTGGGCAGGAAAGAGAGCAGATTGTCTTAAGTCTAAGAAAGGTTGGATTCATGGCAAAAATGATAGCCGGAGGGAGGGAGGAGCTGTCTGTACATGTAAGTGTACTGTTCATATGGCACAACATGGTGCACGGAGAAAAATCTAGCATTCGTCATTGTCAGTACTTCATTCTAAAATAGAATTTATGTTATAAGTGTGTGACCTCATTCTAGCTACAGAAATCTCTCTAGTAACAAAGCAGACTGCATCTGCCAGGCATAGTAGAAGGTCATGACAGTGGACAAAGGACCTCTGGCCCCTGGGAAGTGCTCACTAGCCCTGCTTCCCATCACCATCTCATGCATCTTCACATTCAGATTCCACAGCATAGCTGCCTATCTAGAGCTATTGAACTTTCCATGAGTGACTTACTCATCTCCACAAGCTCAACCATCTGTCCCTGTTAAGTCACAGCCCACCTACTTGCAGGACTAACTGGACACCCCACCATTATTAGGTCTACAGGAAAACCCGTCCAACAGGAAGATTACGTAATAGCGAAGGCAACCCTTTCCTCCACTATACCAAAGCATGCTCTTTTTTTCCAGTTGAAATTTATAGGGTAACCTTAGAAGTGGATTCCTGTACTCCTACAGTGGATTTATACTGTTATTTTTGTCTATAAGCCAAGTGAAATCCTTTCTGCTAACACGTTCCATTTATTAAGAGCTTAATATTAGTCTATGTGCTAATACAGTTGACCCTTTAACATCATGGATTTGAACTGCACGGGTCCAATTAGAACCAGATTTTTTTCAACCCTTCATTTTCCACCTCCTCAGACTATTGAATGTGAATATGAAATGTTCGTAGTAATCCACTTATTTTCTTAGTAACATTTTCTTTTTTTTTAAGGATACTTTATTTTAAGATAGTATATAATATATATTACATGTCAACTGTAGTACGTCATCCAGTCACCCTGACAGGTTACTATTAAAGTTTGTGGAGAGTCAACATTATACAGAGATATTGACAATAAAGAGGCTAATGCCTAACTGCCCATTGTTCAAGAGTCAACTAGAGTCTCAAGAAGTGACTAGTCCCAAATTGGGATGATCATAGCAAAGTGAAAATAATGTGTAAGAATATTTTCAATATGGAGACTTGGGGAGGCACAAGATGGTGGAGTGAGGCATGCAGTCTTGAGCCGGCCTTTGGGCCAGGGGGCAACTTAGGCCCTGGCTGGTTGAGTGCCTCTCTAGATGCAACAGAGACAAGCCCCTAGGATGCAGTGATTCTGCCAACTTCTTACAAGTCTTCTATTTCTGAAACTGGAAAGAAACCATTTTGCAAGCTGCAGGCTGATGATAAAGTTGAAAGGTGCTGGGATGATTGTATCTGTGAACTGTTTACCTTTTGTTCCAAACAAGAAGACTAAATAAGTAGCAAGTATGGGTGACAAAAAAAGAGAATATTTTCAATATAAATGGTGTTTTGATACAAAAAAAAGATGAAGTTGAGATTTCTCAGGGAGAGATGGTCTGTTTACTATGTAGAAAAGTGGAATTCATTGAGAAGGGATGTGATCATCACAGCGGAAAGAGTGCAGAACTGCAAGTTGGAGCTGGCAATTTCCCACCACAGAGGATGCACAGGGGAAACCTGACGAACCCCTGTGTAAAACAGGCTTTGCAAGAGGAAATGACACCCTTGGAGAAGCCTGCTCACACCTCTTACAAGTCCAGGTGTAAAGTGAAAAGCAGTGAAACCTCATTTGGAGAAAAACTGTTTGGGGGAGATTTAGGGAGCTGGTACTTCCTTGAAGCTCCATTTTATTATAGTTTATAACATCAATATTAAAAAAAAACCTCCCACTGTATTTACTCTTCTTTGAAACATACAGGGTCTTCTACCCTCCCTCTCTCCCAAGTGATTTGGTATTACTGTTTGCAATGTCCTAAAGATGCAACTATAATCAGTGAAATTGCTGGAACTCTTGCTTTGCTGATTCGGCAGATGTGCTTAAGATCTATAAAAATATAATGATCGCCTGTAAATAGTCAGGGCTGGCAGTTCCAAAAGAAATAAAAATAAAGGTATAATCATTAATCATTTTCATATGCATTACTTGGAGGGGTTTGAAAATGAACTGATAGATTACCCCAGGCAAAATGCTATGCTGAGAAACTAAACTAAATACCTGTTATATCTGAGAGAAATGTTTGAATTGCCAGTGTCTCAGGGAGCCTTCCTGAGAAGAACAAGAGTACCACATGAGATAGCTCCTTAGTGATTTTCTGCGGAGACAACTGACAATTCGTTTTATTTATGAGGAAAATAAAAACATTTGCTAAGGATATATATCTCCTTGAAGTCTAAAGCTAGGGCCACCAAATCAAAAAAATTAGTCTACTTCTACAGCCTTAACTAGCTCTACAAAAATTAAAATCTTGCTTCAAAACAAAACTGTTAGTATGGAAGATTTTTGTTTCTGCTCTTGGAACACGGGGGTCCCCAAAGAGATGATTAATTCAAATCTTTGTGGTAAAAATCATTTGTCAGCACCCTTATTAAAGATGTGAATGGTGAAGCATTAAATTGCCAGCTCCGACGAATGCCAACACCTGAACAGTGAACTCAGTTCCACTTGCACATGTAATTAATCCCATCCTGTGCAGCTTTTTCACAAGAGATTGATTTTGTTTCCTATCCCCACCCAAGTCACAAAGGCAGATACCCATGAGATCATCAGTCACCAGCAACTTGGATTTTAAAAGCATTGCTAATCGCACTTAGCAGTGGACACCACCAAGCCTGCGCCAACTGCGGTATAAGAACTGTCACTCACTGAAAATATTAGATTTCACGATTGCCTTAATTTATTGGTTGTAAATTAGAAGAGAGCATTTTAATGTGCACATGAGTTACACACCAAATTAAAGACCCACTAGAGTTTTTGGTAATAACATCAAGAAAATATCACCTAGCCAAATACGAAGACTAAGTTGTCAAAAACAATGTTAACTTGAATCATTAAGTGCTATATTAATTAAGCAATGAAACTAAACAAGAACAATAAACATCAATTTAAGGTTTTTGCAGAATTCAAATGAGCTTCCATCTCTTTTTTTAGATAAAAATTACTAAAACTATGAAAATGAAATTTGAAATAAGAGGACATGATTTCTATCTTGAGAAGTGACCGGCAACAATGATGACCCCATAAGTCTCTGATTCTATCTAGATGATACTAGCCTAGTGTTTGAAGACACTTTGTCTTGCTCTTGAGATGTACGATGCTGCAAATGGCCAGGCAGAACATAAGATGGGATTTGGGTATTCTGTCATGCCCACGAAGAAAATGGTCTCCTTCATTAGGGAAAAAATTCTCCATCAAATGAGGGAAAGAAGAAAATTAGGAGAATTCTCAGGGAAAGAAAATTCATTAAACATGCATGATGAATGTTTTCCTCTTTATTAATCATTTCAATATCATTGGAATTTCACTGTCAAATAAATTGTCTTTGGAGGAAGGGATGGAAAAACATGGTCTCCATTTTAGTAGCACAGTATATAATTTTTAAAGCTACAATCCTGCCTAGAAATATCTTGTGGCCCCTGCACAGAGACCAAGACTCGGTTTCTTTGCTTTATTGTTAATTTCCCTTAATATTAGTTAAATTTTACATTTAAAAACAGGGTCAGATACAGTTGGTCAATAGGCATATGAAAAGATTCCATCATTTATTAGGGAAATACAATCAAAACCACAATGAGAGTGTACCTGGTATCTGTGAGACTATGAGAATATGGAGAAAAAGGAAACTTCTTGGTGGGAGTGGTTGGTGGGAATGTAGACTAATTCAGATCCTATGCAAGGCAGAGTGAGGGTTTCTCAAAAGACTAAACATGGATCTACCATACAACCCAGCAATTCTACACCTAGGTATCTGAGAGACATGGAAACACAAAGAGAGAGGAAGTAGGACATAAAAAGAACACTTTATATCTTGTCTCACCCCCTCTGGCAAACTAAAGGGTGATCAATAGTAGGTCTCTCACCTTTGACAGCCTCCTAAGCTCTTTAAAATATCTCAGGAGCCTTACAACTAATAGATAATAATTCCCCCATAGGTGAAGTCCTATGTTATTACTGGTATTCCTGCTGTTCATCATGTATGCTTTGGAATCTAGTTTCACCTTCCTTGCTAGATTATTGTAATTCTTTCCTTGCCAAACTATATAAGGATGTTCATAATTGCATTAAATCAGACCAATTCAAATCATGATCTGTAGTCCCTGGTTTGTAAGTTAACTGCTCTCTAATCATCAGTCTCATCTGTCATCTTGTTCCTTCTCACTCGGGACTCTTAACAGTTATCTACCCAAACAGCACAAAAATGCTAATTTAAAAGGACACCTGCACTCCCATGTTCATTGCAGTACTGTTTACACTAGTTAAGATACAGAAACAGTCTAAGGTCCCCAAAACAGACAAGTGAATCAAGATGCTACACATCTTGAAATACTACTCAGCAATCAAAATAAGACAAATGCATGCCATTTGCAGCAACATGGATGGAGCTGGAAGGGATTATACTCAGTGAAATAAGTCAGAAAAGAAATAACATATGGTGGCATTTCTAGGTGCAATATAGAAAAACCAAAGAATTAGGAAAAAAACACTTTAAAACCAACCCTTGAAAGCTGAGCACATATCTGTGGCTTGGAGTTGGGGGAGAGGATAGATGACAATGTACTGTGGTGGAGGACCATGGGTGCCTTGGTGGTGGGAGTGCTACAGTAGCTACACCTGAGGGGGAAAGTCCTTAACTGTCAGAACACTAGCAAGGATGTGGGATAATGGTACATCAATAAATTAAAATAAAATTAAAGATTAATTTAAAAATAAAACAGCGTCATGAATTTGCCTATCTTGCCTCAAAGCAAACTTCACGGTATTTTCTCATATTTTTCAAACCTCTCCAAGCATACTATCTGCATTTGGCTGCATCACAGGTGAATTTCTAGTCAGGGCATTAGGGGCTGAAAAACTACTAATGGGGTGGTACTATTTCAGGTAACACTGACCCTAGCAGGCCATCAAACCATTCTGGCTGGTCTCCCTGCTTGCTTTATCTTCCAAGAGACATTAACTTGGACATTGAATATGACCCTGGAGTGTCATGTCATTTAAGTACTGCATACTTTACCTCCTAAAATGAGTTCCTTTGTGAGAAATAGGCAATTGGGGAGAGAGCTATGTTTTACACAGTATTTTTTTATGAAGTCTAGCAGACAGATCAGCTATACAATCATAAATGGGCATCCACGTGAAAAAATTGAACTGAGATCTATCCTTCACAACACATACAAAATTTAAGTTAACGTGAATTAAAGATCTAGATATGAATCAAAACTAGAGTTCTTAGGAGCAAATTTTCACAATCTTGGATTTGGCAACATTTCCTTAAATAGGGCATCCAAATCACAAGCAATGAAAAAGAAATAAACAATTTTGATTTTTAAAATTAAGTTTTGAGCAACAAACACCATCAAGGAAAACAACCGACAGAAGGGGAGAAAATACTTGCCAAGTCATACACTTGATAAATGTCTTGTATTAGACTACATAAAAAGTATTATGACTCAACAACAAAAAGACATCAAAAAGTAAAACTGAGTGAAATATCTGAAGAGTACACTTCTCCAAAGATTTATAAACAGCAAATAAGTATGCTTAACATCATTAGCTAACAGGGAAATGTAAATCAAAGCCACAATGAGGTAACCACTTGACACTCAGCATAATGGCAAAAATCTGTAAAACCAACAATAGAGGTTTTAATGAGGATATAGAGAAATCTGATTTTGCATACAATTCTGATGGCAGTGGGAAAGGTTATAGCATCTGTAGTAAACAGTGTGCCTGTCTCTTGAAAAGAGAAAGTGTCCATAGGACCCAGCAATTCTGCTACTGCCCAAATACCCAAGAGAAATGATGTAATATATCCATGCAAAAACTTTTGCAGGACAGTTCATATCAGCACTACTTATAAGAGCTAAAAATGGAAACAACCCTAATGCCCATGAAATGATGAATGGATAAACAAAATGCATAATAGGATATTGATGAAAATGTCCTGGAATTGGATAATGGAGATGCATAACTATGAATATACTATGAGCCATTTAATTGTAGACTTTAAATGGATGAATTGCATACTCTGAATTATATGACAATAAATCTTGTATGTATTTACATTAATGTGTGTATTCCAAGTCACCAATATTTGGCTCCACAGAACTCCAGTTTGCCACATTTAATAGTTATGTGACAGAGCAATATTTATTTGGGTTTAAAGCCATTATTTAATTAAGTGAATAAGAGGAGGATAGACAGTAAGAGAAGGTGGAAGCGAGAAGGGAGGAGATATGAGTCATATTCTATCCTCTACATTTTACTATCTTTCAAAGTGTGTTCCTTCTTTGTGATCGATATGCACCTCCTCAATTTTATGAGAATTCATTCCATTCCCTACAGTGATATTTTCATGCTCTGTGCAACATGAAATATAAGGTGGTATGATAAACAGTGGCTCCAACTGGAGTGCTCTCATTTTCACCTCCACTAATACAATGACCTCCACGTTTCTACTTGTCTAATCTCTATTACCTCCTCCTCTGAACCCTTTAAGGGAGGACAATATTCATTCATTGCACTTTCTTTGGGGACCAGACAGGTATCCATAGGTTGAAATAAGAACACATCTCTTATGTGGGAGTGGCAGAAAGGATGCCATTCCCATACCTTCACTATCATAAAAGAAGTACCACATGATTTTCTGCTTACCCTCCCAAACATATGTTTCTTTGCCCTCTGACTTCCTGTTGTGTACAACCAAATTGAGGTCCAGGAGAACATCTCATTTTTTTCCTGTTGTCACTGGGATAACTGTGGCTATGTTCCTCTACCCCTCGCAGGTGGCCCTCTCCTACAGATAAAGCTCTTGCTAAAGGTCTTTAGCAGTTAATTTCTCCTCAAGACTAGAAATGGCAGCAGCTCCTTGGGAGTGCTTCACCAAACCTTGCTTATTTCCATTATTCCTGCCCACACAGTAGTAATAAGACCCTTCATCCAGTCCCCTTCAATCAGGCCTCTAGAATGTGCCACTTACTTCCTGCTGGGCTTCTGAAGGATCCAGGGGCTTTTCCTTCTAAGGGGTTGGAACTGTCAGGTCATGGAGATCTCAGCAGAGGGAGAAGGAAGAACTTTGAGTATTTCTCATAATTTTCTTTCTTTTGGCAATTCCATCATACTTGGCTGCCACACATTAAGCCTGTAGGTTGCTTAGAGCAATACAGCCCAGGTTTTTTCAGTGACTTAAGTAGTTGGTTCCTTGTCATTAAAGATAGACTAAACGATGTCCCTTTTGGAGACTGGTTAAATGCTTCTACAGAATGAATGCCCACCTCAATCTGAAAATGACTGTTCAAAAAGCCAAATGCCCACTTCAGCAGTAGCTAATCACTGCTATTAGGGAACAATTACACAATTGCTAAGGTACAGACTTTTCTACAGGCCCTGCCTAATATATGAATTTAGCATTCACTTGTTCTTAACACACAAAAGCACAGGTTCTTGCGCTACCCATTCCTAAATTTCAAGCCAGCAGATACTTCCAGGATGTATTTCAGTCTCAAATTTGCAACTTAGATTTTAGAAGTCTATTATATAGTTTTATTAGTATATCTTAGCAACACTATGCCAGATATATTAAAGTTCTTTTAATTAGTTTCCCGCTGCATCGTGTTTATTTATATAACTTTCCACAGAAGTTAATAAGTGTCACTTTGTTTTGTTTTGTTTTTTTAATTTATTTATTTATACATAAATTTCACATCTTTGTGATCTCCAGGGTACACCCCCCTCCCTGACCATTCCCCACCCTATCCGACACACCCCCCCTTTCCCCTTTGTGTGCTTCAATTTGGTTGTTAGCTCGTTTTCACTTTTCTTCGTGGCTTTCTGTTTATCTTTCCCATGTCCCATATAATAACGAAACCATTTGTTTTCTGTCTTTTCATTTTTAACTTGTTTCTGCTAATATGATTTCTTCTAAGTCCATCCAATTATCATAAAATCATCATAAAATCATCCAATTTGTCATTTTTAATTGATGAGTAATATTCCATTGTGTGTGTGTGTGTGTATATATATATATATATATATATATATATATATATATATATATATATCACATCTTTTTCATCCAGTCATCTGTTTTAGGACATTTAGGTTGCTTCCATGTCCTTGATATCCGAGCACAGGTACCCCTTTGTACAAGCATTGAGGTCTCCTTAGGGTAGATTCCCAAGAGCAATTGCTGAGTCAAATAGTAGTTACATTTTCATTAATTTGAGGGCCCGCCACACATTTTCCATAAAGGTTGAATCAGTTTATATTCCCACCAGCAGTATAAAAGTGTTCCTTTCTCTCCACATCCCCGCTATCACTTTTTGTTGCCCATTCTTTGGATGTGCAACATTCTTACTGGTGTGAGGTGGTATTTCATTGTGGTTTTGATTTGTATTTCCCTGATTGCTAGTGATGTTGAACAATTTTTCATGTGCCTGTTGGCCATTTGCATTTCCTCTTTGGAGAAGTGTCTTTTTAATTCTCCCCATTTTAACTGGGTTTTTTTACTTTGTTTTTGTTAAGTTGTGTGAGTTCTTTATGTATCTTTGTTATCAGACCCTTATCATTTGTATGGAGGGCAAAATAGTTTCCACCACTCGGTTGGATTTCTTTTTGTTTTCTCTGTTGTCTCTCTTGCTGTACCGAAGCTTTTTAGTTTGATGTAGTCCCAGCTGTTTGTTTTCCTTCATTTTTTTTGCCTGCTATAGATGCGTCCAGAAATGAATTTCTGGATTGTAACTCATGGAGGGTTTTGCCCACATTTCCCTCTATGTATATTATGGTTTCTGGTGTTACATCCAAGTCTTTTATCCATATTGAGTTGATTTTTGTACATGGTATGCGGGTTCTTGGAAAAAAATAAACCCCTTGCAAAGCTCACAAAGGAAAGAGAAAAGTCAAATAAACAGGATCACAAATGAGAAGTTACGGTACAAAAGAAATCCAAAAGATAATAAGAGATTACTATGAACAACTATATGGAAATAAATACAACAACCTAGATGAGATGGACAGATTCATAGAAAAATATATCTATCTGACACACAAAGAAGATATATAGAACTTAAATAAACCAATTACAAGCAGCAAAATAGAAGCAGTCATCAAAACAGTACCTAAAAACAAGAATCCAGGACCAGATGGCTTTACAAATGAATTCTACATGACATTGAAAGAGAAAATAACACCTGCACTACTAAAACTTCTCCAAAAAATTGAGAAAGAAGGAAAACTCCCAAACACATTCTATAAAGCAAACATCACACTTATACCAAAACCAAATAAGGACAGCACCAAGAAAGAAAACTATAGACCAATTTCCTTAATGAACGTGGATACAAAATTTTTTTTCTGATTTTTTTACTTTATTTTGAGACTAGGTCTCGCTACATTTGCCCATGGAATCGCAGGCTCACGTTGCCCATGGTACCACAGACTCAAACAATCCCCACCCTCAGTTTCCCCGAATCCTCATTATATATATATATATATATATATATATATATATATATATATATATATATATATATATATAAAACAATTTATATATATATTAAACAATTTATATATATTAAACTATATATATATTAAACTATATATATATATATTTCACATCATTTTAACCCCTGGGGGTCACCCACCACCTCCCCTCATTGACCACTCCAGCTGGTCCTCACCCTCCCTTTGTGTACTTTCATTTGGTTGTCCATATATTAGTGAAACCATTTGGTTTCTGTCTTTTTCTTTCTAACTCCTTTCTGCTAGTATGATTTCTTCTAGATACATCCATGTTTCCATAAATTCAAATGTTTCATTTTTAATTGATGAGTAGTACTCCATTATGTATATGTACCACATCTTTTTCATCCATTCATCTGTTTTGGGACATCTGGGTTGTTTCCATGTCCTTGCAATTATAAATAGTGCTGCAATAAACATCTGAGCACAGGTGTCCCTTCCCTTTGTACCTGATTGAGGTCTCCTTTGGGTAGATTCCCAGAGTGTTATTTCCTCTTTGAATGCCATGTAGAATTCATTTGTAAAGCCATCTGGTCCTGGGCTCTTGTTTTTAGGGAGAGTTTTGATGGCTGCTTCAATTTTGCTGCTTGTGATTGGATTATTTAGGTTATCTATTTCTTCTTTGTTCAATTTTAGGTAGTTGTATTTTCCCAAGAATCTGTCCATCTCATCCAGATTGTTGTATTTCTTTCCAGATAGATGTTCACAGTAGTCTCTGATTATCCTTTGGATTTCTTTCATGTCTGTTGTAATTTCTCCTCTTTCATTTGTGATTCTATTTGAGTTTTCTCTCCTTTGTGAGCTTTGGAAAAAATAAATAAAATTGACAAACCCCTTGCAAAGAACCAGCTCTTAGTTTTGTTGATATTCTGGATAGTCTTTTGTTTCTAGATTATTCGTTTCTTCTTTTACTTTTATTATTTCTTGTCTTCTGCTGGATTTTGGCTTTTCCTGTTGTTCTTTCTCTTAATTTTTTGAGTTGGGATATTAGGTTTTTTCTTTGGATAGTTTCTTGGTTTTTGATATGGGCCTGTATTGCTATGAACCTTCTTCTTAGATATGCTTTTGCTGAGTCCCAGATATTTTGGAATGTTGTGTATTCTTTGTCATATGTTTCGAAGTAGGTTTTAATCTGCTTTAATTTCTTAATTACCCATTTTTTTAGTAGTATGTTGTTCAGTCTTCTTGCTTTCTCTTCATTGTTGATTTCTAGTTTGATGCCTTTATAATCAGAGAAAAATGTTGGTATAATTTTATTCAAGTTTTCCTTGTGTCCTAATGTCAATTTTAGAGAAGGATCCATGTGAATTTGAAAAGGTGTATTCTTTGGGGGTGCAGGTCCATTTGGTCTAGGTTTTCTTTTAAAACTTTTGTGTCCTTTAGCTTGTTTTGCTGATCTGTCTTTTGGTGAGAGTGGGGTGTTAAAGTCTCCTACAACATATGTGCTTCCACCAATATTTGTTTTCAGTTCTGCTAGTAGTTGTCTTATGAATCTTGGAGCTCCCTCATTTGGTGAATACATATATACGTTGATAATTGTTATGTCTTTTTGGTGGGTCGAACCACATGATTAGTGTCCATCTTCATCCGTTGTCACTTTTTTTATTCTGAAGTCTGCTTTATCTGCTATGAGAATGGCTACCCTGCCTTTTTGGGGGGACCATTCGCTTGTAGAATTCTTTTCTATCCTTTCATCTTCAGTCTATGCTTATTTTAGGGATTAGATGTGTTTCCTGGAGACAGCAGAATTTTGGGTTGTCTTTTGGTCCAGTCCACAACTCTGTCTTTTGATTGATAAGTTTAGACCATTGACATTTAGATTGATTATTGATGTGTGAGGTTCTAGCATTGGTTTCCTCGAGGTCATTTTGAGGTTCTGCTTTGGTTTGTTATGTTTATTCTATTTATTCATCTGAGGGTTTTGGTCTTGAGGCTTCTTCCAGTATTTCTTGGATTGGGGGCTTGGTAGCAAATTTTTAGAGACTTTTTGAAGGTTTAATGTTTCCTTCATAAAGGAAGGACAGCTTTGCAGGGTATTCTTGACTAGCACTCTTTGTCTTGGGAGTTTTTTGAAGATGTGGCTCCATTCGCTTCTTGCTTGGAGTGTCTCTTCAGAGAAATCTGAGGTCAGTCTAATGGGTTTTTTTCTTTGTAGGTTTTTTACTCTCTCTAGCCATTCTCATTCTTTATCTTGAACTCTTAGAAGTTTTACAATTATGTGTCTTGCTGTCGTTTTTATTTTGTTAAAGTAGTTTGGTGTTCTTTTTGTTTCCTGTATGTCTATTTTCATTTCATTCTTCAAGTTTGGGAAGTTCTCTTTTATTATTGCATTAAAAAGCTTTTGTTTCCTATGTCTCTCTCTTCTTCTGAGATTCCAATTACTCTTATATTTTCTTTCTTTAGGGTATCTGATAGATCTGATATTTTTCTTCTGTCTTCTTACTTTGTTTTTCTCTTTTTCTCTCAGTTCTATTTCTGTGTCCTCCAGTGTGCCAGTTCATTCCTCAATATCTTCTAATCTGCTAAATTGCTTTTCCCTGTATTTTTGAGGTCTTCTATTGCTCCTCATATATACGGCATCTCCTACATTTTCTTAGAGTTTCAATCTCATTCTTCTGTTCACCAATGATAATGTTCATTTTGCTAAATTCCTTTTTATATTTTCCTACTTCTCTTTGCTCATCGATTGCTTTGATCATATTGTGTCTGAATTCTTCATCTGACATAAAGGGCATTTCTTCAATTTTTTTCTTGTTGGTTTCTGGAGATTGTTTATCCTTTGGAGATGGATTGTTTCCCTTTGGGCTCATTTCAGTATTTGCATTTTTCTTCCTCCCTATGTTTTCCCTTCAGGTTTGCTCTACATATTGAGCAACCGCTATAGTATTGGTTGGTATGTTGAAGTATATCAGTTTGTGGTAATTTCTGCCCTTCTGCCTGTATAATTTCTTGGTTCTATTGGTTATTTTGGGGATGAGTTCCTTTCCTTGTTTCTGGGCTGTGCGTTCTGTGTTTCAGTTTTGCATTCTCTATCCAATGTTCTAATTCTTGTTGAAGTTCCTATCAGTGCAGGGAGGGCGTGGGTTCGACATTACTCAGAGTGATGGGAGGGGGAGCAGTGCAATTGGGTCACCAGACCCCAGCACCACCAGAACTCTCACCTACAGATGCCACAAGTGTCCCAAAGCCAGGCACAAAAATTTTAAATAAAATCCTGGCAAATCAAATCCAATGATGCATAGAGTGCATTATTCACCATGACCAAGTGGGATTTATCCCAGGGGCACAAGGATCGTTCAACATCTGGAAATCAATTAATATAATACATCACATCAACAAAGAAAAACAAAACCACATGATCATGTCAATAGATGCAGAGAAAGCATTCAACAAAGTCCAGCACCCATTTATGATAAAAGTCCTTAAAAATTGGGGATTAAAAGAACATAGCTCATCATAACAAAAGTCATCTATGACAAGCCTTTGGCAATTATCATCCGAAATGGGGAAAAACTAAAATCATTCCAATTAAGATCTGGAACCAGGCAAGGGTGCCCACTCTCTCCACTACGTTTTAACATTCTAATGGAAGTTCTAGATAGGGCAATAGGCAAGAGAATGACAAAAGGGATACAAATAGGAAAAGAGAAACTGAAGCTATCATTATATGCAGATGACATGATTCTCTATATAGAGAACCCCCAAAAATCTACAGAAAAATTACTTGATATAAACCAGTTCAGTAAGCTAGCCGAATACAAAATCAACATACAAAAGTCAGTAGCTTTCCTATACACAAAAAACCAAATAGAAGAAATCAGAAAAACCATCCCTTTTACCATCACATCAAAAAAAAATTAAATACCTGGAAATAAACCTAAAAAAAAATGTGAAAGAACTAAACAAAGAAAACTTTACAACACTGCTAAAAGAGATAGAAGACATAAGGAAATTGAAATACATTCTCTGCTCATGGGTTGGAAGAATTATCATCAAAATGGCCATCCTACCAAAAGCAATCTACAGATTCAATGTATTCCCTATAAAAAATCCCAATGACATCCTTTAAAGAGATAGAACAAAAATTACCGAAATTCATATGGAATAACAAAAGACCTTGAATATCAAAAAGTCTCCTGACCAGAAAAAGAATGGAGGTATTACAATTCCAGACTTCAAACTATACTACAAAGCCATAGTAATTAAAATAGCTTGGTAGTAGTACAAAAACAGATAGACAATCAGACCAATGGAACAGAATTGAGTGCCCAGAAATAAAACCACACATATATAGTCAGCTAATCTTCAACAAAGGAATGAAAAAACTTACACTGGAACAAGGACAGCTTCTTCAATAAATGGTTCTGGGAAAACTGGTTCAAAACATGCAAAAATATGTGTCATTCTTAACAGAATTCAAACCAAGAAATTGTATGCTACTCCATCACATTTTAAAATCCATTCTCACTATTAAGAAAATAGTTAGGTCTTCATTTGTAAGTTATTAATGCTATCAAGAGTAGGAATGTGAAATTAAAGTTGGCATTAGGCATTTTGTTCCCAAGAAAAAAGTACAGAAGTTTTACAGAACTGATGTTATCATTCATCTGGTTCCCAAGTAAGCATTAAACTTCCAACTCTTCCCTTTAAACTCCAACTTCTACCCTATCTTTCTTCTCACCTGTCTTTCTATATCAGAATGTAACTTCATCACTAGGTTTCCACTGAATTCCAATATAATTTTAGTTTTCAGGCCCTGCTAGTATCCAAGAATGTCACACACTTCATTCAGCTTCAGTTTCCCCAAATTGTACATCTTGTACCATACATTTCTATCATTAGCCTCTCAAATGCCAAATGTGCTCACATGCTTGGGTTACTTCTATAGTTCATATGGTGATGTTCACTGGATCAGCAGCAATCTAATGAACCAACAGGTATCAGACCACAGTGCTATATCCTTCAGAAGGATTATTTCATTTTAAAAGATGACCACAAGAAAAGAGACCTACTTAGCTAAAGGGAATCGTGGAACTTTTAATAGAATCGCAGAAAAATTTCTGCATAGAGGCCTTTCTGGCACTTTTGAAATCACAGAACATGCAGGTAGTGCTTACTTGGCTTGATTAGCCAGATGTATTCAATGTAGAAAAGAGGAACATAGGATGGGTCACCTAATCATTTCTTAATACTTTACATTCAATTAAAGAAAAATGGAAAATGTTTTTCCTGTTAGATTCAAAATGTCAGTTTTTGTGTTTGATATAATCATTTATGGAAGTCACTGTTATAAGTCAAACTTATAAAAGCCACTGTTTCAAACTTATAAAAGGTTTGTTCCCTGACATAATAGTGTAGAAATACTATTCAAAAAGAATATGAACTATTAACCCAAACCAGAAAAAAATTCTCACTGATTTCCTTGATAAGAACTACTGTATTTAAAGAACACAGGTGCATTTACTATAAAAAATTACTATAAAAAACAGTCTTCACAAAGAGACAACATGAATAAAAGGCATAACAGACCACATCTAAAAAGTAACATTAAGTTATCAGTCAGCTACAAGTCTTCTAAGAAAGTTCATACCTATAATAATGCTTGACTTTCGCCTTTGAATTTGTTTTGCTTTTATTCATTGGCTAGAGTCTAGCCTAACTTTTCATACATAAAAATGACTTTCTCATTTTTCTTTGGACAATGGTTACACAATATGAGATATCATCATATGGGCAACTTGCTGACTCAAGAATCAGCAAAGGTTATATAAAATTCATACTTTTAAATTTTACTACCAGAGTAATAATTCCCAACAGGCAGACAGCACAAGATAAAATTACAGATTTAAATTCAAACATCAGCAATTACAATAAATGTAACTGATGCAAAATGTTCCAGTTAACAGGCAAGAATTGTCAGACTAGGAAAACTTTCAATTCTATGCTGTTTACAATAAACACATAAGCCACAGGACTCTAAAAAGGTGAAAAAGGGTACAAGAAACATAGGGAAAATTCTACATGAGGTTATAACCACTCAGTAAAATGTGAAGTAGACTACACTCATATGTCACTTTGGTCAACAACAGACCACCTATAGAACAGTGGTCCCCGCAAGTCATACCATAGAGTCTAGATGGCTGTACCATCTATGTTGTGTCATTACATGCTGTCAATCACATGACCAAATCACCTAGTCAAACATTTTTAAAGCATAACCTTGTTATTAATCCACACAAGACTATGTAAAACAAAAAAGTATTCATATCAACAGGACCAGACTTCACTTTCCTTTGGTTGGGAAGTGTTCTTAGGAAAAATGCTACCTGCAGCTGTTTACCTTCCTCAGTTCTGACTCTAAATTACTTATATGGTCTAAAAATACTTTGCTAGTCACTGGTTAATTAAGGGCTTTTTTTACAATACATTTTTACAAGGTTTACTTGGTTTTAATGGGAGAATTATTGTAGCTGCCTGACCTGCCATAATACTTTAAATATAATACTTTAAATATTTAAATAATACTTTAAATATGGCAGGGGTCTCACATTAATTTTATTTAATCTACAGGATGATGTTTACTCTAAAATTGTCTTTGATTCTTTTGTTAAGTTTAACTTAAGTAATAGTTGTTTCTTTAAAAACTGGCAGTCTATGTTAGGACTCCTTCCCCTCCTTAAAAAAAAAAATTACAAGTCTCATACATAGCTCCAAAGGTCTGCAAAACACAGCCTTAAGAGAACCAGTTCTGAAGGACTAAGCTTGAGTGGTGGGATGTTGTTGGTGTTAAGGGTAGATAGCAGCAATGTGAGGCTTTTAGGCTGCTAAACCCATTTCCCAGTAGTATTTAAGAAACGTTTTATCTTTTCAACTATGAAGATAGGACAGGATAATTAATGTTTCTGATAATGTTAACTCACTGCTCATACCTGCTCTTCTGAAACATTGGAAGGCCAAGTAAATTCTAGGTTTTGTTTATTTGAAAATAAAAGTGATACTACCCCTCTGAACAGAGAATACCAGTTTTGTAAATAAGATTCAAGCCTCCAGTTTTCTAATCTAAAAACAAGTTATTGAATTTTACTTATAGATGCTTTCCTTAGGCCCACATTTTTTAATAATGCCATGAAGCAAATACACAAACCGGATGACACATGATTCCCCTTTACACAAAATGTATTTCAGATGTCAAATCTTTGTGCTGATGAATACTTATGCTTAGTCAAAAAGAATAGAACATAATAACTGAATATGAATGAATGTGAAGTAATGTCAAGCGTGATGGGATTTTCCTCAGTAAACAGACTAATGAAAACTTGATTGGTTTGAGTTAAGAATCTCTATGATGAAACAAAATAACTTTTATGGTACCACAATTAAAAACAAGTCATTTACTTGGAACCAACTACACATAAATTCTAGGCATACATCTTTGAATGAAGTATTTAAGTGGCAGATATTTGTGGCACACTTACAGCCATTAGTACAGATGATGCTGTAGTCTGACTAATAACCTGTGTGCATTTCTTATTTATATGATTTGAGTTTCTCTTAAGCTGGAATAGTGACTACAGCTCCTGTGCATAGATTCATGTGTTCAAGTCCATGTATATGACTATTCTTTACACTACGGTATTTTCTAATTCTTTTTCTGGAACTACTACCAAGGTGGTAAAACTTAAAAATGGGTTTTCTTCATTCAATTTCTATTGATTCTTGAGTCACTGTGTAACCAATTGATGGCATCTTACATTGTTCAGCTGTTATTACCCATAGATTGATAATAACCATTTTAAGTCAAAAAGCAATAAAGTTTAACTCTAGATTCTAGCCACTAGAGTAGGAAAAACAATTGCTGAGGTAAAAATGGTAAAAACCAAGCATTACTGCAGGATGAGCTTTCTCAGAAGAAAACCTTGGTACACCAGCTCTAGCTGATAGCTTGTATGAATTTGAAAGGACTAGACTCAGACTACTATGTAGTTCCAGGCGTGATTAACTCACTGCCAACAGATTCAACCAGTAGCCCCTCTCCCCTTCCCAGAGTGAAAGGGCTGGGCATAGAGTCCCAATCCTCTAATCTTGTACTTGATTTTCCTGGCAACCAATGCTTAAAGTGTTTTTCAAAAGTCACCTCATTCACATAACAAAAGACACCTTTATAACTTGCTATGGCAATGGTTTGAGGAGCAGTGAGTCAGGAACTGTGGAGGAAGCCTTAACTGTAAGAAATAGTTTGACCATCTGATTAGCCAAATATATTTCCTAGAAATCACAATAGCACAGTAAAATAAACTATTTTGTAAATTATAATCCTACTCTAGAAACATATTTGAAAATAAAAGTATGATGAAAATACGTGAACTTCATTACATCTATGTGAATGTCTCAATATCATCCCAAAGAAACTATACATTGGTCTTATTTTTCAACATTTGTGAAGACTAGTGAAAGTTTGATCACAGATAGCACCAATTATCCTTTTAAAATTTACCATTTTGTAATTCCTATCCATAGAAATTTCTTAAATTTTTCTTACATCATTGTAGTCTCCAAAAATGCTGTCATATCTAAAAAGTTCATTGTAAACACCAGTCCCAAGGAGATATTTCCCATCTTTTTCTCAGTCTTTTTATAGTTTTAAGATTTACATTCAAGTCTTTAGCCCATTTTGGTCTGATCATTTTGTGTGGTATAAGGACCCAATTTCATTCTCTTATACGTGAATATCCAGCTTCCCAATATCATTAACTGAAGAAACCTATTTTCCCCATTGTGTATTCTCGACATTCTTGTCATGAAATAGCTGACTATATATGGCTGGGCTTATTTCTGGCATTCTACTCTATTGGTCTTTTGTTATACCAGTACCATACTCTGTTGATAACTATAGATTTGTTGTATAGTTTGAAATAAAGTATGAATACAGCTTTGTTCATACTTTTTAGATTATCTCTAATTATTCAGATCTTTTTTGGCCCCATATAAAATTTAAATTTGGGTTTGGATACTGTTTGATGTAATATAAATTGGTACCATCATTATGGAAAACAATGTTGAAGGTTCTCAAAAAAAATTGAAATTAGAACTACCATATATAAACAAATGAGCTGTTTTCTAAGTATATACAAAAAATAACATCAGTACCATCAAGAAGTATCTGCACCTCCATTTTCACTGAAGCATGATTCATAATAGCAAAGACATCAAAGCAACTAAATGTATGTGAAAGGATGGATTGTGTATATATATACTGAACTCAGTCTAAGAGATTCTCTGTCCTGTCATTTACAACATTGATGAACCTAGAGGATGTTATGCCAAGTGAAATAAGTCAAACACGCTGTAAGATCTTAAAGAAATAATAATGCATGGCAGCAGATAGTAGAACAATGGGAAGAGGTGGGGAGATGAGTGGAATGGGGAGAATTTGGTTAAAGGATACAGAGCTACAGTTACATAAGGTGAGTGAGCCTAAGCCCTAATTATGTCTATAATTATACATTTAATTTGTTTACTGTAATTATACTATAATTAATAATACTACTGAAGACTGGAAATTTACTAGAAGACAAATTTTGGGTGCTCTCACCACAAATAGCAAATATGTGAGGAGATGTGGTAATAAATTTCATTGTAATAATCATTTCACTATGTATTTTTATAGCAAATCATGCTGCATGCCTTAAATATACTCTAATTTTTTTAAAATTGTGTACATCAATCCTAGATGCTACAATATAAAATTATCCTAACAATCTTATTATATAAAAAGATTTTTCTGCTGAGCATAAAAAAGAACCATTAACCTTGCTTAGTATAAATGGGCATTAAAAAAAGATGTTTGAGAATTGTAGCCCTGCCCTATTCCACACCCCGTCTTCTCACCCCACAACCAGAGCCAAAAACATTCCTAATATTGGATGCTCTCCTACTCTCTTTGAACCCTTTCCAAACAGAAGGTATCAGGTTAGCTGATAAAATTACCCTTTGTCATGCTAAATTCATGGTAAGATTTTTAAAAATACCTAATTAGTAATGGAAATCCTTTCACTAGCTAGATAAATCATGTTATACACTTTTTATGTATTACAACTTTGTTAATCATACTTCAATAAAGCTTAAAAGTAGTGAAATGAAATGAAGAAACAAAGTTTGTATACAAGTTCAGGCTTTAGGTTAATTCACCCAGAATCAGCTCGCTAGGAACCAATTCTATGAAATTCATTTCTCCAAATTATCAGTTCATCGAAGCTTGTTAGTTATGAGATCACACAGGTACCACATGTATGGTGTATGTCTGCCTTCCTATTTGCCCCAACAGAGCATGTGAGCACATAGACAATGTGAGGGTGTTTGCTTGACCTACAGGAGGCAGAAGTGGGCCCTTAGCCTCTGCCATGGGGCACAGCTTCCCTTACAAAGTCTCATCCAACTCCCAATCCTTCATTATTGTGTGGAGAAACTCAACATATGCAACAGATGAAGCCCCTAATCCACCCACACCAGGTTAACCTCACTCATCATGCCAATTGCTTCTTTCCTGAACATATCTTGCTCTTTTCCAGTTCAATCTGACAACTTCAAGATGTCCTACAAGACTCTCCACTCAGAGGTTCTGAAAAGACCTGTCCAACTTCTAAAAGTCATTTCCTGTACAAGCTGGGAAGTTTACACTGTCCTCTCCATAGAAGTTTAGATTGATCCCCCATTTGTCTCATGACAAATGCCTTCTGGGGTAGTTATGACTTAAGAGAATGATTGGATTTTACCACTGCTTAGGACTTAGCACCCTGTGAAATACTGAATAAGAACTTGAGGACATTCTGCTGCTGAGCAGGAAGACCATCACTTGGTATCTTCCTTTTCTGACCTTAATTTCCTCTTCTCATTTTCAAAAATGAAATTTGAGACATTCAGAAGCCAAGATTCGCAAGCCCTACCAAGTACTTATTTAAGTAGAACCCAAATAAAGTTTCCTTCATAAAAACGCACATACACCATCACCCCCCCCCAAATGTTTTGTGTTTCAGTAAAATCACAATGGGCAATGCCAATCTGGATATATATGGTACTCTAATCCAGAATCTGAGATGCCACATTTGAGGAGTCCCTGAGTTCATGAAGGTAGAGTGTCAAGTTTTCAAATGGATCCTAACACCACCCTCCTTGTTTCACTGATTCACACCAACAATCATTTAGTCAGATAACTTCCCTAACAATTCCTGCAGAAACCAGTTTGTGGATTTATGATCATTGTCCTCACAGTTCTACCAAAGTAAGATTATAAACCTCCATTCATTCAACAGATACTAACTGGCTATGATGGGCTAGACAGCAGGACTGGAGATACAAATCAAAGTAAGGTACATTTATTACAAAATAAGCCAGAAATTTTGACTCCCCCACCCCTTGACTTTAAATAATTAGGCTCACTTCATAGACAGGATTTGACAGCAAGTTAACAATCTCTAAAGTTATTTTCTATGATACACAGTACACTGGTATGCCTATTCTGTAAGAACCAGTTCTAAATAGACCTCCCTTGAGAAAATGGACTAATCCTGTGCTCACCATCTGCTCAATCACCTTTGCTTCTGAAACACTGGTAGTATCCTTTCGATTAAGGCTTAAGGACGAGGGAGCCAATATAAGGATAGCAGAACCTTAAACAATAAAGGAGGCAGGGCCTGAAGTTTGGAGAATAGGAGTCAGTGGTGACAAATATACTCTGCTCTAAAATACCCTGTATGATTTGGTACTGGTCAACCTCTCACCTAACACTATCCATATTCTCCTTTCCACTCATGACAAATCAATCACTATTTTCATCCTTCACACATGACATCCTTTTGAAAAATCATTCTAACCCTCTTCATCTGGCTAACTTCTATTATTACGCCTGTACTAGGGATGTCTTCCATAATCCAGCTACCTTCTCCAATCTCATATTTTGTCTGTGTATCTCATACTACCCTAAATTTCTTCTTAGCACCTAGGACACCCTTAATCCTTCTCCAATGCCAACTAGAAGACCTGGGAAACTAAGCACTCATATTGATTGAATCAGAAGATGATTAGATGGATGGATGATTAATCTTTGACACTAGCTTTCCAGGATCCATCACAAGCTACATGGAACAGGTGCAAGTGAACAGAAACTTTCTGGTCACAAGATTTGACTGTTAAAGGAGATGTGTGTATATTTGGGGATAGGATTACTTTGCTTCAGACAATACTTCCTATCACTGTCTTCATGCATGAAACTCAGGCCCCATGAAGCCATAAAGAGCTTGGAATCTAGAGAAGGCAGTATGCCAAGTATTATGTGTGCCTGGAGGGGCTATTGTTTAATGTAAGTTCCTTTTAAGATTCCCTAGCTACACCCAGCAGTGATTTACAACAGTTGTTGAGGGTAAAAACAATTCTGGACAAGAGTCTATTGTCTGCCCCATTCCTGTTCCCTAGTAGGGCATAATATAATAGTTCTTCTTTTTATGAATAAGACTTGGTAAGGAGACTTAAAGTACAGTGGTGGGAGTGGAAATTGTTTATTTGGGAGTCTAATTGAATTCAGAGAAATAATTTGCATAATGTTAAATGATTTGCATATAGATGGGAACAAGCAGTTCCAGGAGACCCTTCTTTCCCTCTACTCCCTTCTCATCTCAACAACCCCTTCTAGACCAAGGACACACAATACAGTAGAGGCAGATATGGAGCCCTCACTTTTAACTGTTGAGGAAAAAAGATACCAAGGCATGAAGCTTAACAATACCTCTTTCTATCATAGAAAAGATGTGTAATTTTAACTCAAACATTTGACACTTCTAGGAGTCAGGTTATGAAATATTGTTGGGGTTTGCTCAGCTAAGTGGCATTTTTTTCACTGGTCTGCCTGTGAGCTATAATGAAGTCATTTGTAAAGCTATTTGGAAAGATTCTACTAGCTATGTGGTGGCAGCATTTCTCCCAGTCAATCTTGTGGTTATAGGAACCCTTCAGTTGCTACGGTGAAACATGTTTTCAATTATAACCCTCAGCACAGGTTTTACAATTCTCAGCCTGGTACTGGAATACCATCAAGTTGCTGTATCAGTCCCTAAGAACTATTACCAGGAGCCTAATAGGATTTATTACCACATCAAGAACAGAGTATGTTCTAGAAATCAACAGTAAGCTTCCCAACATTAAAGTAAGAATGACAGGACACAGGTCCCAGGAAACAATCATAGGTCATTGGATCTGAGGACAGATAACATTGGAATTGTGTGCTAAGGAAAACCAGACAGATGGGGGGGGAACACTTGATAAATTTCAATGTTCCACTAAGTGGGGCCAAATATAGTACCTCAAGAGCTAGATGAGGACAAAACTTTCTTGTGGGCTGAAATATGTCCACAGCTAGACCAAGGAAGAGAGCAGGGAGACCAAAAAAGTGACTGAAACCTGAAGAGCCAGAGTGAGAAATAGAGGAAAGAATATAGGTAACAATTCAGGTCCAAAACTTGCAAAATCAGATTAAGAAGATGATATTGTCACTTGCTAATAATAAAGATAACTGTATAACACTGTCTCAAATAGTCCTAAGGGATCAGCATATATTACACAGTTACTCATCAAGAGTTTGACATCTGATAAGAAAAACTATCATAATGAGCAACTCCAGAACCAGGACGTAGGAACAACAAATTCTACAAGATTGCCAGTGGGGATGCAAGATGGCAACAGCTGCTGTGTTGGTTCCTTAAAAAAATCAAGTGCATTGTGACCACATTACCTGCTAATCATGTTCTTGGTATTTACCTGAAGTACTTGAAAACTTAGGTTCACACAAAACCTGTACAGATGCTTATAGCAGTTTTATTCATAGTTGCCAAAATGTGGAAGCCATCAAGATGTCCTTCATTAGCTGAGTGGTGAAATGACTGTGGTACTCCATTGCAGGCAGTGGAATACTATTCAGTTCTAGAAAGAAATGCATTATCACACTATGAAAAGACATGAAGGAAACATTACTAAATGAAAGCAGCCAATCAGAAAAGTCTACATACTGTATGATTCCAACTTATGGTAATCTGATAATGGAAAATTAGACAGAAAAAGTATCAGTGGTTCCACAGTGAGCGAAATAGGTAGGCAGAGCATAGGTGATTTTAAGGGTAGTAAAAAATAATCCTGATAGTATAGTGTAGTAGTAATCCACATATTATTCAATACTAAGTAAAATAAAAGCTTCTAATTTGGGTAGTCATAGTGGAATTGAGTCAGAAGACTTTATTTCTAGTCATTAGTCTGCCATTTACCAACTTTGTGACACTAGTCATTCCCTCACCTCTGCAGACCTCAATTGCCTCTTCCATCAAATGGAGTGATTACTTATAGATCAAAGATGGCAAAGATAGTCAGAATCAAATAACTCTAAATTATTTAATTTAAAATGGTAACTGTCACTTCATAAATACACTAGTGGTTCCTTAAATCATGCCTTCTAGTTACTCAGTCATCTGTCATTTTCTCTGAAAGGGGACTTCCAGGAAGACTCCTATTATTCTGGTAAGCTGGTCCTGAGAAAACCCTTTAGAACACAAGGGAGAACAATTAGCCCATGCATTCAGATGACTAGGTTCATTTTTTAATCTTACTTCAGTTATGCGTTTTTTTATAAATGAAATGGCCAACTACCACACATGACATTTGTAGTGATGAGATATGCCGTAGTGGAGTAAAGGGTCAGAGACCTGAAAGACCTAAGTTCTAGTTCCTGTTCTTAAAAATAACATTCCAAGTTACCTTAAGCCATATAACCTCTGCTTTTCAGTATCCTCATCTAATTTAAGGATAATAGTAGCTACCATTTGTTGAATATCTACAATGAACCAGGCAAGACTGCCAGTACTTTGTTTGTACATGATCTTCAAACCTCAGAAGAGCTCTCATCTGAGGGCATTATCTTCATTTGGATAAATGGAAGCTAAAATATTAAAAAGGTCTTCATTTCCCCAAGGTAAGAATGGGATAGTCAGAATCAAAAAATCTAAACCATTCAATTTAAAATGGTAACTGTCACTTCATAAATACACTAGTGGTTCCTTAAAACATGCCTTCTTGTTACTCGGTCATCTATCTTTCTCTGGAAGGCTACTTCCAGGAAGACTCCTATTATTCTGGTAAGCTGGTCCTGAGGTAACCCATTAGAACACAAGGGAGAACAGTTAGCCCATGCATTTAGGTGACTTAAGAATGGGATTCAAACCCAGATCCTTCTGACTCCAAAGCATGTATTTGTTCTTTTGCCCCCATTACCACACATCATTCCCAATAGATAAGTAGACTAGAGAACCTGGAAGGTCTCTTCCAACTCTAACACTGCAGTATTTTACGATCCCAATATTTATGTGCCTAAGCTTACCTAATATGTCAACTAACTGCACAGACAGATGAGTCTCACTCCTTAGTTTCACCATTACATTCTCAATCTCTTTTTAAAAAGTGCTCCTATCTTCATTCGTTAGCAAAATGAGCTCAAGGATTTTTGCATCATTCAAAACCCTTGACCCTTTCATTGAATCAGGAGATAGGTTGTGGACTTATTCTGGTAAACTTTTCTGGTTTGAAAGAAATTTTAACCCCCTGGAAACTGGCTACCATCATTACAAATGCCACTTCTTTCACTGAAAGTTACAGAGGATCAAGGGCTGCCTTCAAGAGAAGGGGTGCTGAGATTTGAAAAGTTCCCAAGTTACATACATATGCTCCTATTAAATTCTACCAGCAGACTGTCCCTTGGTGTTTGAAGGGTTTAAAGTTCCCATGAAATGGGGGAGAGAAGAAAAAAAAAAACAACAGAAGCATAATATCTTCAACCCAGGTATCGGTGGGAAACAAAAATCAGTTGCTACCTAGACAAGACTACAAATCCACTGCTGGGGTGGTTGCAGTTGAAATTTCTGATGGAACATGAGAATTCATCTAGTAGAAAAAGGATTGCAAAGAAGAAAGGTGCCAAATCAGCTTAGCTAACATTTAGTTTTCCTACATATGAATCCTGCTCACCGGAAACTATGAGAAGCTGGATAAATGAGGAAGGGCAAACAAAGCAGCATTTAGAATGGGAGAAACAATGGTGGAGAATCAGAAGAGTTAACTTTTCTCTAGAAAATACCTAGAAAAATCCTGGAATGAAAAAAGGAAAATAAGGATTTTTGACAATGAAAATGACAGTTTCAGATAAGCTCAGTTTCTTTCTATTGCGGAGTGATAAACTCAGCAGTTAAGAGAAAATAACAAATGTGTACACTGGTGAGCCTTTATATTCTCCAGCAGAGGGAGGGAAGTGAGGTTCTCAAACATTCTAAAACATCGTGGGATGCCAGAACTTAGCTATACCCATAGCAGAGACCCCACTAGCGTAACCATTTAAGGCCAACCACAAATGGAATGTGTCAATCAAGTTCTGTTACTACCCCCTAGGAATTGAGTTCATTATTCCTTAGGCATTAAGGTTTTGCTTAGGAATTTGACCCCTGCCCAGAGTTTTCACTGCCTGTATGTGTTGGAAAAAGACTCGTATTTACCAGCTGTAACCCAATTGCCTATTAACCAAGGAATTAGTGTAAAATAGAGAAAATGTAAGTCAGATTAAATAAAAAGCTAAAAATCTCTAATCTAAAAAATTACTAAATGAAATCGAAGAAATACCCATTAGAGCAAATGCATAAAAACATCTTTTATTCATTATCTTTGCATTGATTTACCACTAACCTCTTAAAGATTATTTTTTTTTCTTCAAACCCATCTTGCCAGGCACTGTTACTCAATAACTGACCTGCAGCCATCCCTGTCACCATTTTGAAAGATAGGTGAAGATAGCCTTTTTGATTAAACCCTGTTGGCTGACCAGAGTGAGTTAGCCCCTCCCAGGTTCTCACCTCTGCATTTAAAGGTCAGTCAGCTAGGGTGGTATCATGAACTGAATAGTGCCCTCCCCCCAACTTGGATGTTAAAGCTCTTAGCCCAATGTGACTGCATTTCGAGAGAAGGTCATTAAAAGGCAACTGAAGAGTACCGAGTGTGTTTGAACTGGGGGAGCCTGGCGAACTGCCCTGACGGACGGACAGCAGCCTCCACACCGAAGCCCAGCTTGCGGGCATCGCTGCACGTCGGCTGGTTCTCACCGGCGACGCGACAGGGAACCAGAGGTCCCTCGACCACCACACCAGCAGCTGACTGAGGGCTCCACGGAGGTCAGGTGAGGTCCCTTCCCTGACTGCCCCCTCAGGCGGCATCGGGTCGCACCCGGTTGCAAGGGAACGGTCCTGAAACAAAGGCGCAGGTCTGCATTTTGCAAC